>APFE030075910.1:167170-190282 GCA_000404065.3 Pinus taeda | reverse complement strand
AAAGGGGGTGGAACCACTAAATTTCATTGCCCCCATTGCAACAATAATTACACAGGTTCATACACCCGTGCCAAAAAGAACCTCTACAGAAAAAGGCCATGGGATGGAGATCAACAAATAGGAATCAAAACTTCTACAGGTGTGCCAGTAGCAAATAGAGCCAAATACATAAGGGAAGAGGAGGAAGCCCAATACAAATCTAAAAAATCAAAGGGTTTCTTTGAACCAAGCTCACAATCACATGCACAAAGAACTCTTTCAACATCCTCCCATGGCAGTGGATATGGAGGCACACGGTCACGAAATTTAAGGCATAGAACCATATCAGATTTCCTTGATGAAGGGTGTAGGAATGATGTGGATTCAAAAGTTTACAGGTTTCCCTATGCATGTGGGATACCATTTAATGTTCTTCGCTCACCTTATTGGCATGAAATGGTTTCTACCATAAATGATGCCCCTGAAGGATACAAGAGCCCTGGGTATGACAAGACTAGAATCGTTGGACTTGATCATGAAAAAGCAAAAATATCACATTCTTTTAGTAGAATGACAAATTCGTGGACTGACCATGGGGTGTCCATTGAATCTAATAGATGGACAAATGTAGAAGGCAAGCCATTGATAAGTGTTCTTGTTGTGTCTATTAGTGGTGCCATCTTTCTTTCAACATATGATTACTCAGACAAGTTCAAGACCGACATCAACATTGCAGAACCATTAATTGAAACAATTGACCTTATTGGGCCATACAATGTCATCCAAGTCATCACCGATAATGCTCCTAATTATAAGCTAGCGGGAGAAATTATTGAGGATAAATACCCCGACATATTTTGGTTTGGGTGTTTGGTTCACACAATGAACCTTTTGATGCATGATATTGTTGAGAACAAAAACCAACAATACAAATGGATTGGTGATTTGTACAAGAGAGGCAAAGAAATGATAAAATTTATTACAAATCATAGCAATACCTATGGCCTTTTCCACATTCACTCAAGATTGGAGTTGTTGAAGGTTGCAAAGACTAGATTTGGTAGCTATTACCTCACCTTCAAGCGCCTTTTGAAGGTAAGAGAGTCATTGGCTAGCATGGTATTAAGTCCACACTGGTAGGTATTAAAGGAAAGGGCTACAAATGCAGCTGACAGGCAAGGATTTGAACAATTGGAGGGGACGACTCTTGATTTTATGTTTTGGGCACATGTGAGACAAGTATTGGAATTCACCAAGCCCGTTTATCACATAATTCAATTTGCAGATACAGATAAACCAGTGACTGGGGAGGTGTATGAGTAGATGGATACCATGTTGGGGCAAATAAAAGATATTGTTCAAAAAGATGATCCCAACTTGTATACACTGATTCACAATTGTGTGTGTACACGGTGAGATAAATTTAATGTTCCACTACATGCCTTGGCGTATATCCTTACACCAAAATACTACTCTGCATCTTGGTTGGGCCAACCTGCACCAGGGGGTGGGTTTAGGGTCAAACCCCATATAGATGAAGAGGTATCAACAGGATATTTGCAAGCATTAGACAAGTTGATACATGATAGGGAGGAATGTGCTAGTCTGCGTCTTGAATTAGGCAGATACATCAGTTGCACTGGTTTGTTTGGTTTCTTCCATGCAATGGAAGATAAAGACAGATTTGATGCTCTCACATGGTGGGAAGCATATGGAGGCTAGAGACTTTTGCCAAAATTGGCCAAAAAAGTTCTCTCACGAGGTGTAAATACTTTTTCTGCAGAGAGATGTTGGAGCACCTACAACTTCATAAATAATGTGAGAAGAAACAGACTCAATGAAAATCGGACAGAAAACTTGGTTTATGTGCACTACAACTTGAGGTTGTTGAGTCATTATTGTGATCGGGCTTATGAGGATCCAACATATGAAATTTGGGAGAACCACCCAGAAGATGATAATTTGGAAGATGGCACTATACATCTTGAAGAATTGGAAGCGGAACTTATGAGAGAGGAAGATGAAGCAACAACCATGCCACCTCCACCATCCAGTAGCAGTGCTTGAGTTCCGAGTCTTGTTCCTTTGTTGTCGCCCCCTCCATGTACATTCTCACATGGAGGGCATGTGCCTTCTAGTTCTGGTCGTGGGTTTGTACGGGAGGACACTCCTAGAAGACCACCATGACCTGCTCAGAAATTAGACATTTCTCGTGGCAAGGGCCACATGAAGTAATAGATAATAGATTTACTTGTCTTTTCTAGTTTCTAGTAGTTTTCATAATTGTTGACTCTTTCATATTTATTATGATATTTTTTGTAAATAACATATGACAATTTAAGTTTGAACTTTGAAGTTTGAAGTTGGCAATTATAACTCATTGGTAATGAATTATGAATATGATGCTTTGTGAAAATTGTTTCATTTCATTTCATTTTATAACATTTCATTTCATGTTAGATATTATTTGTTGTAATGGTTAAACTTAGCTTACAAGTACAACTTTGGTGATCAATGATGATAAATGTTATATATTGAATATTCAATTTTGAAAGCTTGAAGTTGAAACTTTAAGATTGATGAATCTGTTGTATGTTACTAACTTGTGGACATGGTTGATGAAGATTATAACTTCTAGATGATTGTTGTTATATGGTTCAATGATCAATCTATGTTTTTTTATGTTTCTTATATCTAATTCATCATTCTACATGTTTTTGTTGACATATATGTATCAAAATATAAAAATAATATATATATATATATATTATAAAAATGCTCTGGGATTCGCTCCCAAACCGGGAGCTTCTGAAAATGTCGCTCCCACACCCGTTTTCGCTCCCGCTCCCAAGTAACACTGGTTGAGAGGGAGTGTTAAATTATGCAACTACGGTAAAATTTCACTTTGGACAACTCATTTGATGGAGATGATGATTGCATTGAATTCCTCTTTTCGAGAGGACCAAAATCGACCTAAAGATCATCAAATTTGGACAAGGAAAAGTGTACTTATGAAAAAAAACCCACATATGCACATTTGGGCAAGTCGATCCTAAAACAAATTGGTTGCCCGTGGAAGCCTATAAATACAAGTGACCTCAAGATCACTTGGATATCACCAAGCATCTTCTTCGTTTGTTCTTCATTGTTTGGTTTGCACATGTATGAGGCTGGGACGACAAAAGAAGCTCGTAAAAGTTTGAAATTATAGGGTCTGAGGCTTGCATTTGTTTTAGGGTTTTTGGGTTACAGTCGCTGGCTTGTCACAGGACAAATTAGACCACAGTCGATGGCTTCTAGGCTCAAGGGAGTCACTGGAAGCCTTTAGTCAGTCACACAACTCCTCCTCCATGCAACTGTGAAGTTTGACTCAGATTCGACCATTGACCGAAGTTGATCGCAGTTGACCGCATACAAGAAAAATTGTCTCTAATATATTTTGATGATGGAAACATATTTCTGAATGTTATTGGGTTGTTTTGCTAGATTATAATGGCGTGGCTAAAGCTCTTGTTTCCCCCAAACTTCAGGAGTTGGAAAAGATCGAATGGTATAAAGATATTGTTTATTATTTAATGAATCTCACATGCCCTGATCACCTAGTTGCTCATAGAAGGAGAGATCTTTGGCTAAAGGCATCCAAGTACTGTATGTTGAAGGATGGCCTTGGATGGAGAAATCTAAATGGAATAATTCTCAGGTGTGTAGATGGAGATGAGGCGAAGAGACTTATCACAGAATTCCATGCAGGATTTTATGGGGGGAATTTTGCGGCAAAAACCACAACCCACAAGATTTTGCATGCTAGATATTATTGGCTTGCTATTTTTGCAGATGTGCATAAATTTGTTAGAAATTGCCAGGAGTGTCAGCTTTTCATTGGAAAGAAGAAATTAGCAGCCTTACCTCTTCAACTGGTCAGCATTCTAGTAATGTTTATTCATGGATTTTCACTGCAACAGATTACTTCACAAAGTGGGTTGAAGCTAGTCCAACAAAGCATGCCACCAAGAATGTTGTCATAGATTTTATTGAAAATTAGATTATCACTCGATTCAGTGTTCCCGCCAAAATTACTACGGACAACGCCAAAGCTTTCAGTTCTTCTCAATTCTCTTCTTTCTACTTCAAATATGGCATCATTCTATCTCATTCTTTGAATTATTATCCCCAAGGTAATGGACTTGCAAAGTCAAGTAACAAAAAACTGATAGCCATCATGAAGGAGATTGTGGGGGATAACAAGCGGTCTTGGGACAATAAGATCAAATATGCTTTATGGGCATACAAAATAACAAAAAAGAGGTCTACCGGGAAAAGTCCTAGTGAGCTTGTCTATGGTCTGGAGGTGACTCTACCTGTTCATCTCAAACTTCCATTTTATCAGCTTCTTCAACATTTTACAAATGACAAAGATGCAATACAGAGAATAATTGATCAGATTATAGAACTTGATGAGGCTCGTAGAAATATTGTTGATAACCTATGTCAAGGCCAGGCAAGAACAAAGGAAAAGAGGGTGGCAATATGGTGTTATTATGGGATCATAGAAATGAGAAGCTCGACAATCATGGAAAGTCTGACAGTTTATGGCTTGGGCTTTATATTATTAAAGGATTTACTAGAACAAATTATTTCTATCTGAATACTTTGGAAGACGATCTCGTGGAATTGCCAACAAATGGGCAGATGCTCAAATTGTATGACAAGGATGACATCTGATGCCATAGGGCATCCTTTGTATTGTGTTTCTAATCCTACACTCTTAGTTAGGATTTTAGTTATGTCATTAGTTAGTTTTCTTTTCATGCACTTAAGTTTTATGTCTTTACATTTTGATTTTTTAGAGTAGATTCTTCTATTCCCGCAAATGTTCTATATATACATGATGATTTAGATTTTGAATGGATATCTATTTGATGGACTTCTTTTTTTTTTAATACAGGATTTTGGATTCTCACATTCCTTCAACGAAGCAACGTGTCGCCAAGTAGGGCCAGATGTTGACCATGCTTTGTCAATAGTTCGAGGAGCAGAATGCGAAGACATGAAGAATTTTTTTCAAAGTAATTAGCCAACACCATTTGTATCATTGTAAACCCAATTTCTGCAAGTTATATTGTAAATGATGCTAGGATGATTGTTTAAACATATAAAAACACCTAGGTAGGCCTCTGATCTTGGCAAAGGATTTCATCTTAAGAAGTTTTTTTAACCTCACCGAATTATGTGTGTTTCTAAACAGGGATAATCAACAGAGTTTCTCTTCTAGCTTAAACCCCAAAGCTAAGGTGGAATTTGTTGACAAGGTCTTAGGTGAGTCCTAGTGTTATATCGAGTTTTTTGTAAAAGTGTGTTTGGGAATAATTTAAGCACATTTGGCTAAACTATTTTATTACAAACACACATGGTTTATATTGGATCATATTGTGTCACGAAATTGGGTAATGTCATAAGGGTCTATGTGCAAAGGTGTATCCCCCCTTTGAGGGTTGAATTAATTGTAATATTTTGATGTAAAAAATATTTTAGTGCATGGTCCCTTAGACACCATGGCTAAAATATTCGAGGGTGGAAAATATTATTAATGCTCTTTGAGTGTTAATTAATTAATTTTTCTAGCTAAAATAAATTTAAATCCTAAGCCAGAAAATTAATTAATTTTGAGTCAAAAATAATTATAGAGAAATTAATTTCTCGCCAAGTGGAAAATAATAAAAAATTCATGGATCAAAGAGAAATCAATTTTTGGAGGTCCCCACCAAAAGAAAAACGTACATTTTAAGAAAATTTGAGCCCTTGTACCTTGGTGGTTAAGTCAAAGTCAATTTTTTGAAGAAATTAATCGAAAATATTAATTTTTGGATTAATTGAAAGTGGGTTTCAAGAAAAATTCGATTTTTCCATCAAAATTAAAAATTCGACAGTGGAGATTAAAAGATGATCAAGTTATTTTCAACGGTCGAGATTATTTTGATGAGGATCAAACCAACTAACCATTATTTTCCACTTGGAGGGGTTTCTCTATATAAGGAAGTCATTTTGTTTCTATTGAATATCTTTTGGATGATGTAATTCTTGAACGCTAGTATTGAGTTGTTGCTTTGTTGGGAACATTTTGTATCATAATAGAAAGACTTTAGGGTTCGATTTATGGTTTTTTTCTTCCGCTGATCTGTGGTATGTGCGAGCTATGTGATCCTATTTCGAGCTAAATATTGATTAATAATTATTATTTCATTTGTCGGTGATAAGAACATTCTATTGATATATTCTCTCTTAGGTGATCGAATTCACTATATGATCTAACAATTTTCTTGATAATATAACAGAGATTTATAGGTACGCTAGTCCTTGGGCTTAAAGTTTACAGACTATGGGGAAAAGCTGACTATGTTTGGGCTTTGAGATTTCTTTATGGTATTTGATTTTGCAGGAGGGTTTCAACCAATATTTATTTTTCAAAAATATACACATCCATTGTTATTTAATAATTTATCCAAAATTATTTTCTCAAAAAATTTTAAATTTTGTAGATATTGTATATTTTTAAATTATTTCTAACCCATCTGTTTTGCAGCAATTGAGATTTTATAATTTTTGGGTTTTGAAATTTTGTATATATATTTGGGATTTGGCATTCTTTGATTTATTTGTGCAGGTGGATTTTTCAAATTGATCAAAGGATTTTGTTGGGGTTTTGAGGCAGATCTAGGCCTAGGAAGATAAGATCTAGCCTCCAAGCTAGTCGTTCAACCCTGAAGAGGAAGTCGTCCAACATTTTTGCAATATATTTGTGGAGAAATTTTTGTTTGCAAGGTTTCGAAATTTTTTAGACCTTAAGGCCTAGCCGTCTAGCCCTTCTTGACCCTCTTTTCCCCTCAGCCTCCTTGGCTTGGCTAGTTGTAGGCCTGAAAAGGCCTCGACTTCCCTTGTTTTCCCTAGTTGTGGGCCTAAAAAGACCTCGACCTTCCTCCTTGACCCTTGTCGTGGCCTTTTGGAGGCCGTCCTCCCTCTCGACCCCCTTTTTTGGCTACGTCAGGCCTCGACTTCCCTTGTTTTCCCTAGCCATGTGCCTAAAAATACCTCGACCCTCCTCCTTGACCCCTGTTGTAGCCTTTTGGAGGTCCTCCTCCCTCTCGACCCCCTCTTTTGCCTAGGTCGCAGCCCCTAAGGGGCTTAAACCCTAGTCGCTAGCCTTTCTATGGATTTTTATGCCCCTACATAAGCCTCTAAGGGCTTGACGTCAACCCTTGTGGGCTTGTCTCCCCTTGTTGTGACCTTTTCCAAGCTCTTTTGACGTCTCTTTGCCCTTCTTTGGCCTCTAGTCTGGCCTTGTGCCTCTTCTAGCCCTAGTCTTGGGGTTTTCTAGCCTTCTAGCCCTTGCCCTAGCCTTATATTTGGTCATTTCTGATTTTTTCATTGTTTGTGTAGGTTAACATAGTGGTTTTGCGGCAATATTAGAGCTAATTTTGTGGTTGCAGGTACCCAAGTTCATTGGAGGTCAAACTAGCCCTCTATGACGGCTCAAGGCCTCTTGGTTTGCTCTCTAACCTTCTTGTCTCATCACTGTCCTAACATTGAATTTTGAAGTATTTTATGGCAACAGTATAATTAAGGCCTAACATCTAAGGCACTGTTAAGTAATCCTAAGTCAATTTCAGTGTATGTAAGTGAGTTTGTTGTGGACTGTTTCGTTTATATGAGATATGACAGGCTTGCTACAGCCACATAAAAATACCTACAACAGTGAAAAAATTTCATAATAGTGGCATAATAACTCATTGGTAATCATATTTCATCATTATATTATCACTTGCACTCATTGGGCTTGTATCTCTATGCATATTTAATCATTTTTTAAGGCTGAAATAATTATTCCAAGGTCTGAAATTTACTGCATAAGGTCCAATATAGAAATTTACAGTGGTGACAAAAGTGGTTGAATGTCATCTAATCTCATTTAGCTTTTGCTTCTTATACCTTGTGAATCTTGGATAGGTATTTAATTGAGTAATTGGGTGATTTTCTTATGTGTTGCAATCATATGTTCATTGTTTAGTGGTTGATCCATATTTCTTCTCTGCGCCATTGACATCTATTTGCACTCTTACACATAAGTTCTCTAATCAAGTTGATATGTGCTTAAGCAAGATTGACTAATTTCTTTAAGTAACATTGTGATTAATGATCTTGTTTCTCATTGTTATCATTGGATAATTGGATACATTGCTCATTTTTGGATTGGATATCTTTTGCTAAATTAGTAAAGAAGCATTAATCTTGTTTTAATCACTTGGGCAATTTGTCTATTGGTATTATTGGTAATATTATCTAGCACTGTTAAGTTTTGAGCACTTTTCTCTTGTGGTTGAGATTGTTTATTGTTTAAGTATTTCATTATTCATTGAAGATCATTGTAATCCAAGTACTTGAGAATATTAAGTAATCTCACTTTAAGAGCACCCATCCATCTCTTGCACTGGCATTCTAGGATTAGTCTCTTGCATTAATTAATTTACTTCCAAGCATAAGCTTGGTCGATAGAGAGACAGACCCACCTTTCTCACCTAGCTTGATGAGCCTAGCACCTCTTTAGTGGTTAACATGGTGACCTTGCAGTCATCAGAGCCACAGTCTCTGTAGCGCCGGAGGCATAGAGTGGTTAGAACCCCAGGGGAGGTATCGTTAACCAAGCCTCAATTTGCTTCCCCCCGGTTTCTCTCTCACAACCTAATCTAAAGACTAACTTCAAAACAGTTAAGAGGAACAATACACTCAGATAGGCACATAACTTAGAAAAAAACCAAGAGTTTGCATCTCTCTTAGATTGTAGGGCTCACATCTCATTTAGGATAGTGAAGCATCCTTAAGCAACAATTGTTCATCCGGTAACTTGGTAATAATTTGTTTTAAGCAAGTAATGGACTCCATTTAAGGCACTGGTATTTCATGATAATCTAATAAAATCATTTAACTTGGTAATTGAACCAAGTTGCTAGGCCATTTAGTTGCGTCTCCCGGACTTGTTGGTTGCTAGCAAGTCTCCCATCTTCACATTTCATAGGGACTAACCCCCATAGCTTGTTGTAGGGAGACAATTAGAGCAGATAAGGCGGGGATCAGAGTGATAGCCCTTGTCCTGATCGTTGTTGCATCTTGCTTGTACAATTTGGGCGACAACAGGGGCACATATCTCTTCAATGCTGAAACCAACACAAAACATGACCATATCTACATGCACACCTATACATCAATGAGCCCTCAGATCAGCATAGTTAAGTGCCAATGAATTAAAACAGGGTTGATATGGAATGTATTGGATGTAACCATAAATTATAATCACACCATGAAATTCAAACAACAACAACTGGAATTCTCGCTAGTATGAGCATTTATCTAAATCCAACAACAAAGAATCCAAATTCAACAACGAAAATTCCAACGCAGTGATGGTAGAAATAACCCAACCAACAAATTCAGTGATGTATACAAAATACATGCCATCAATCATCTAATGAATCATGTAAATTATACAATTCATGAATTCAGTCACACAATTTTTTTTTTAATATAATCACTCCTCTAATTCACATACAATGACGCCATGGCTTGGCGGGCCTGATCTCCATTAAAATGGTCACCTAGACAACGTTGCATATTACAATTTAAAAACAAAATTACAATAACATGGATCATGACAGATCAACAATTTCCTCAACTGAATGCCCTAAATAACCTTGTGAGCCAACAACCAATTGCTAAGATTTGTAACGATTTGCCTATTTGTGCTGATAAATAACAAATTGCCTCTTTGCTTGACAGTTGCGCCTTCCAAAAATTCCTTTTTTTTAAGATTTTTTGGAGGTATTTTGTATTTGACTTGGGTGTGTTGATGCTCTTGCATCAGACTCCCAGGATACAAAAATTTATGACCTCTTGGTCATAAGCATATAGTCTTCATGTAACATCTAAACCTGTGAGTTGCAACAAAACTTTTGCAGTAGCAAGTCTCCCTTCTTGCTACACGACACCTCACCAAGCTTCTCTCTTCTGAGCTTAGTCTTTTAGCATCTTAGGTCCACTTCCTCTAGAATCATTTGAGCACTCCTTGCTCTAGGCTGCTGCAAATTTTCTCACTTTCCTCTACTGCTACTTGCACAAGAAACAAGAACATGCCCTTTCCAATCATCCACAAATCGCCTTCCCCACATATTTAAGGTAGGATTTATCTTGCTCTGATACCAAATGATAGCACGCAAAACAAGGTTTTCTCATTTAGAGTTTTTCACGCTGTCGATCCAAGGACTATGGGTTATGGGCCCATGATTACCTTGCAAAAATTGTGCTAAATACAAGCTCGTAGTCTTTAGAAGCCAGTTATCAACAACCACATAGTCTGCTTTAACGCAAAATCTCCAAATCTCTTCATGGGCCATATATCTCTTCAATGTTGAAATCAACATAAAACATGGGCATATCTACTTGCACACCTATATGTCAATGAGCCCACGGATCAGCATAGTCAAGTGCCAATGAATTAACACGGAGTTGGTATGGAATGTATTGGATGCAGCCATAAATTATAATCACACCTTGAAATTCAAATAACAATGACAGGAATCACTATTGGTATGAGCATTTATCCAAATCCAATAACGAAGAATCCAAATCCGACAGCGAAGATTCCAACGTAGTGATGGAAGAATTAACCCAACCAACATATTCAATGATGTATACAGAATACATGCCATCAATCATCTAATGAATCACACAGATTATAGAATTCATGAATTCAGTCACACGAAAACAAGAATTAATATAATCACTCTTTTAATTCACATACAATGATGCCATGGCTCGGCGGGGCTGATCTCCATTAAAATGGCTACCCAAAACAACGTTGCATATTACAATTTAAAGAAAATTTACAATAACGTGGATCATGACAGATCCATGATTTTCTCAACTCAATGCCCTAAATAACCTTGCGAGCCAACAACCAATCGCTAAAATTTGTAACGATTTACCTATTTATGCCTATAAATAACAAATTGCTTCTTTGCTTGACAACTGCACCTTCTAGAAATTCGTTTTTTTTAAGATTTTAGATTAACTAAAGGGAATTAACTGAGAAAGGTGAGAATACTCTAGAAACTCACACAGATTGAGTTTGAGGTGATCTTAGTCATTGATGGGATCTAATCATGGTCATTGGTTCACCAACGAGAGATTATAAGAGCAGGATGATGGGGATGGAGATAGAGACACTAGACACATCTAGTGGGTGAATGATCTAGGAAGATCGAATTTCCCATAGAGCATAGATTCAGCGGGGAAGAGAATTTGAGCCAAGGGATCAGTAGCAGAAGCAAAGGAGCAACAGTAGAGATTTCCAGTGTTGGAAGAGTCAACTAGAGAAGGTTGAGTTATTCCATAGGAGGCTACTCAAGGACTGCGCAGGGAACATCGGAGGGCAGTTCGATTTAGATGAGGAGGTCGATTCAGTTGCCGAAGGTTGGGATAATTTTCCTGAGGGTCAAAGAATCATTTCCAGCATCAATAGTAGACAAGTTGTCTTAAGCAGGGGTAGATTCAGGCAATGTGAGTTACATGTTGCATAGGGTTCTTGGATAGCTAGTTCGAATGGCTAGATTGCTGTTGAATTCCTTGTGGAGAAGGGAAAATTTCCCTTAATAATTTTGCCAATGATTTCCTTGGAGAGGATTGCCAGTTTGGCATCCATATTGTACTCAGAAATTTTATTGCTAAAGAATAAGAAGAAAACTCTCATTTGTTGAACCAGTTTTCCCACATTGGGTTTTTCCGGAGACATTTGTCCAAAATAACGATGTCATTTTTATTGTGTGTGTGCTCTATTTTCTCAGTTCCAGTTTTTATTTTCCGCAGTATTTTTATGGTGAAGAAATTGCAGTGTGATTTATTCGTTATTTTGTCATAACAAAATAAACTATATAATTGATCAGTGAGAAGAATAAATTCCAGTTGTTGCTTTTCAAGGAAATTTTCACATCTTACAGATCCTCTTATTGTAACAATTCTACATGGCTATTGCATTTCACAATATTCCTTAAGCATATATAGTGTTGGTTGATCTTGGCAATTGCCTTACCAAAACATCATTGGTTATCTTTATCTTAGATCTAAAACTGGTTTTGAAAAAAATAATATATCTTGAAATGAAACTAAAAGTTCAAAAATAAATGTCCAAATAAGTTGAAATTGGAATTTTATTGATGTACTCCGGTTACCAAAAAAAATGATTAAGAGACTGAAAGGAAAGACAAATCAGCATGGAGGTACAACTTATGAGTGATAATTATTAGTTTTGTTTTTTGGTAGCTAGTCAGTAAGTGGTTTGGTTATGTGTAACCATATTGATTTTGTTTTCCATAGTTTATGGAAAATAAGTTTATAAACATGATAGGGTACATTGAAAGGAAAACTCGTGATGATCCTAAAATCCAAATTCAGAAATTATATGAACATAATTTCTGACTTTTAGAGATTCATTTAGGAAATAAGTTCAATCCCTGTAAACTTATGGTTGACAGTTTGAACTTGAAAATGTGACACTTCGAGGAACAAGAACATCCATCCTCTATATTTAAATAAGGTTCCTTTCAAGCTACATGTCTTTAGGTACAAAGAGCATGCACTATAAATTTCTCATCCTCTTCCAATTATTTGGCACTTGTGTATCTGAGAGAGTCCACTTGGAAAGATTCCCTTTTCTCAGGTTTTAAAATAAGGTTCCTTCAAGCTACATATGTCTTTAGGTACAAAGAGCATGCATGATAAATTTCTCATCCTCTTGCGACTATTTGGCACTTGTGCATCTGAGAGAGTCACTTAGGAAAGATTCCCTTTTCTCAGGTTTTACTTTGTAGTGTTATTTGTGATGTTTGTTATTTTGTAGTGTTATTTGTGATGTTTGTTATAATGATAGAAGGTTGAAATTTGTCTAGTGTTGGGTAAACTGGAAGCAGAGGAAGATGGCATTTCACATTGATTGAGTTTGAAAAATTTCCTTACTAGGAAAGACTTATAGTAACAAACTTAAAACATTGTTACAGATAAAATAGAGCATTATGTTACTGGTTAAATGTCAAGTAATACTTTGCTCATGCTCATTTAATTTCCAAAATATTCTGAAATCTATGATGGACATAAGGATGGCTACCCAATACAAGCAATCCAAAAGAAATATAACATACCATTAACCTCTTCTATTTTCATTTTTATAAACATACCTAAAATGGAAGATGATTTTTTCATTTTCATAGATAACCTATATGCAAGCAAGAAGAGATGGAACATTCCATTCCAATTTTCTTTTTTCATTTTTATAAATAACATGTATACCAGCAATCCAGAATAGACAAATAAGTGAAATGGGGGCTTTTTTCATTTTTATACATAACCGGTATACAATAAATCAGAAGAGACACATAAGTGAAATGTGGGAGGAAAACGCATACTTGCAAGTCTTTAACCGTGAGGTCTTTTGGTCAATGTTTGAAGTATCCAAAAGAGAAAAATAAATGAAATGGATGAATTATTCCAGTTTAGTAGATAACCTGAATACAAACAATCCAAAAAAATATAACATTCCCTTGTCATTTTTTTTTTCATTTTTCTAGACGACATGTACACAAGTAATTCAGAAGAAGAGAATTTTCAGAACGAAACCCGGAGATATTTTGACACATAAGTGAAATGGAGGAAAACGCACACTTGTAAATTTTGTTCCAAGAGGTCATTTGCCACAGGCCACAGGTGTATAAAACACAAAGCTATAAGTAGATAACCTGAATACAAAGAATCCAAAAGAAATATAACATTCCCTTGTAAAAAAAAAAAATTCATTTTTGTAGATAACATGTACACAAGCAATTCAGAAGAGGCATTTAAGTGAAATGGAGGAGGATTTTTTCATTTTTTAAATACGCTCTATACAATCAATGCAGAAGAGACACATAAGTGAAAAACCTGTAAGCTTTGTGGAATGGAGAAAAACGCATAACTGTAAAGTCTGAAACCAAGATATCTTTTGAAACATAAGTGAAATGAACGAAAACGCACACCTGTAAGTCCTTACTAACCAAGATGTCTTTTGTTGAATTTGAATTTTCAGAATGAAACCCAGAGATATTTTGACACATAAGTGAAATGGAGGAAAACGCACACCTGTAAATTTGTTCCAAGAGGTCATTTGCCACAGGCCAGAGGTGTATAAAACACAAAGCTATAAGTTCCTACTTTTGTAATGAATAATACGCAAAGCTCAAAATCGACAGAACGCTACGCTAGAAGGAGGGCTTGAACCTCCGACCTTGTGGTTAACAGCCACACGCTCTAACCAACTGAGCTATTCCAGCGGTCTTATGAGGGTAGAAAGTTCCGGCGCTCAGATGATTTATGATATATTCCTTATCTATAAGTACTTTTACCATCATCTATTTGATATTTCAGTGCGGATGTTCCCTCTTGAAGAAAAAGAGCTGCAAAAGAGGTCATTTGCCACAGGTGTATAAAACACAAAGCTATAAGTTTTTACTTTTGTAATGAATAAAACGCAAAGCTCAAAACCTACTGAACGCTAAGCTAGAAGGAGAGCTTGAACCTCCGACCTTGTGGTTAACAGCCACACGCTCTAACCAAGTGAGCTATTGCAGCAGTTTTGTAAGTGTAGAAAGTTCCGGCGCCCAGATGATTTATGATATATTCATTATCTATAAGTACTTTTACCATCATGTATTTGATATTTCAGTGCGGATGTTCCATCTTGAAGAAAAAGAGCTGCAAAAAGAAATAGCAAATGAATTGGCGCCGCCCGGACTTGAACCGGAGACCTTCAGTGTGTTAGACTGACGTGATAACCAACTACACCACGGCACCAGACATAACTTTCAATATGCATGATACCTAACTAACCAGGGTACCATATGAACATCAATAATATTATGTTGAATAGAGATTAGAACTCAACAAACTTATTCAACCAAATCCAATTTCCAACAAGACGAGCTGCATGGCAGCAAGTCCCTGCCATGAGATCTCAGACCATTATTGCAGTCCAGCAATTTCAGTGCAGAGAAATTATAGCTTGCTTTAAGCATGCCGAATCTGTTTAAATCTGCCCCAGCCAAGTTTTCAATTGAAAGACAGTAGTATGACTTGTGGAATTTTGATGGTTCGATTGTTGTGGGAGAGAGTGGGTGTACTGTTGCAAGTGTGGAACCAACTGTAGTTGCAACGCTTGCGATTCCAAATGATTGGAGACAGGAAATGGATATCCACAGTGAATTAGCGGATGATCTACGAGTTTGAATGGTCAGTGCAGAGGAGATCGTGACATAAACGCAGGGAGAAGGATTTACATCGATGTTAGTCGGAGAAGACTGTGGTGTTTTGGTGCGGCTGTGTAACCTGTGGAGGGTCGAAACGGGTGTGTATGAGTCGTTGAATGGAAATTGAGCGCTGAGTTCTTGACAGTAGCTCGAGTTCGTATTACTGTCGACGGTGGACGATTGTATTGTTGGGAATTTGGAAGAGTGGTCAACCCACCTATTGACGAAGTTGACCGGGGAAGCTGGTTTCTTTATCAGAGATTCAGAGCAACAGTTGGTAGATTGCAGTAAAGAGAACGCAGGTTGCAACGGAGGGCTTATGGACTATGCTTTCCAATATATAATAGATAATGGAGGCATTGCTACTGAAGATGCCTATCCTTATACTGCCGAAGCGGGAGAGTGCAGTACAACCAAGGTATAATAAGCGGAAGTTATTGGCCCATTTCAGAAATACGAGCCTCGACGAATGCACAATTTGTGGTTCATTTCAGAAATACGAGCCTCGACGAATGCTAGCAGGTCTAGTTATTGCAGGTAAATAGAAAGCCCTTGAAATGGTAAACCAAGCCAAACTACTAGCTGAACAAAGTGGTCGCTTTCCACCGAGTCGGTGTTACTGAATTAATTAAGTCAATGAATTGTTGGGAGTTCACGTGTTTCTGAGTGTAATCCCCACTCCACTCCAGGGTAACAATATTTATTTAATGAATTAAATAAACTAAATCTAGTTCTTTTTTAAACGCCTTTCATATATCATCAATGTAATTCAGTTAGTCATTTGCATATCATCAATGAAAACTAATACGGAAGAGGTGATCGTTTTCAAAATGCCAAAACTCTTAATTTCCGATCTAGAAAGTTTTTCAATTCAATTTCCAACTGACAAGTAAATAATTATAATGGACGGTCAGATAAAACATTAATATAAGTGGAAATATATGTAACCATTATAGATATTATAAAGTAGTTTTAATTCTAATTTAAAAATGGTTAGTTATAAGTTTAAAAAATTATTAAATAATATTTAATATTAAATAATATCACTTTTTAGTTTATTTTTAAATGTTTTTATAATTTATTAAAAATATAAATATTTCCAATTTTGAGATTATTTGACGATAATTGTTAAAAGCAATTACAAAAATATGCTAACCTAACCGTATCCAATTGAAAATGTATTAGTGCTTGGAATTAATGTAAAGGTGTTATAGTAACAACAACTCAAGACTTGCTATTACAATTTTGCTCAATAAGAATTTAATCTGGCAAATAGATATGCATACCGTATAATGACCTAATTAAAATGGATGCCATGATAACCCAAAAAATACAATTACGAAGGTCCGTATATGTTAATAGACCTATGGTTTAAGAAGGAAAAAAACAAACCTCGACCTATGGTTTAAGAAGGAAAAAAACAAACCTCGTTACCGGTGGAACCAAGAATATCGGCTGAGTGAAGAATATTTATTCGCCACATGGTTCTGGATGCAAAGGGGTGGTTGCCGATTGCTAGTGTTACATTGCATGCAAGCCACGTGCTTGTTTATCATACACGCTAGACTTGCCGCACCCGTAACTTGGCGTAATTCATGACAGTAATCAGTTCCAGCTTTCTGGATTTACAGTTTAGCTGCGGACATCAGATCGTTTTTTTCTACCCTGCAACTTGTGTGTAATTCATGATAGTAATCAGTTCCAGCTCTCTGATTTGCAGTTTAGCTGCGGATATAGCAGTTCAACCAGCGAAAACTCAGATAGAAAGCTAAAGACTTCAGATAGCATTTTGCACCCGGATCTAGATCCATGGGTTCGAAGTCAGGCCGAACTGGAACACTGAAGGGCTGTTAAGTTACGCCTTCGGAACCTTTACGTCTATAGGGGCTCCACAGGGACTCTGGAACTCTTATAGTTGCGCGCTTCATCACTGGAAAAGGCAGAGGTAGCAGCATATGATCCACCACCATTAGTAGATTGGTTTGATCAGCAGCACCTGACAAGCGGCACTACCGGCACTATTCGGCTTTGGCTTTGCACCCGGCTCCGCATCTGCTAGCTTCGGTATTTCTCCATAGTCTGATGCTCATGGTAGAGATTATTAGTTTCGTGATCAAGATCGTGATAGGTATTTTAGCGATCGAAAGGAAGAGTCTGAGGGATCGAGACCCGCCCTATGGGACCAAATGCTATAGGACCAGCGTGCTTAGTGACATCTCCTTAGCCAACGGAATCCTGTTGAAACGGAGACCTTCTGCTTTTCGTGATTTTCCTGTGCGCTGTGGAAGGAATGCACCTGCGATGACTAGAGAAGATTTGGCAGTCAAGCAGGCTTCTTCCGAGGATCATATAGGACCGGTGAAAGGAGATGCCGATGCGAGAAATTCAGGGGTAGGTGAGGGTTATTGCACATAGATCCTATAAAAATCTATAGCATTGAAGTAAATTTATAATTTTCAGGAAATTTTATGGTTTGAGATAATTTAAATAAATCATTTTATTTTGAATACATTACGGCTTTTATATTTCATATAATTTAGCTTTGTTGACGAGTTTAAACAGATTCCATAAAATGTCTGACCACTAATCATGATTTGAAAGCTATGATTAAATGGATTCGTGGCAAATTGCTTCCATGCCTGCAATTCCTTCGGTCGCAAGAGCAATTTCACAGCTTTTCGATGGGCCTAATTTAACTTGGCATGATAATTACCACGCTAGCCGAGGGTCACAGAGTTCTTTTTCATGCCTTCGCTTCCCCGCCGTGCTTCTGCAATCATTCACACACATTGGTTCATCCTGCTACGCCCCGTGCCTTTTGCTCCTGTAACGTCAAGGCTCAGGTATTCTTTCATCTTTACAGTCACTTTTTTTTTCAGAGGCTTGTGTTTTTTCGCCTTGATACATAGATAAAATACTTCGAAATCTGTGAAATATATGAAGAGCCTATTAGTCCTTGAAATTTTCGAGCGGAAACACAGATATGAAGATCTATCATTAAATTTGCTGAAATTTTGATGTGTGAAAGCCGAAAGACAGATTATTAATATGAAATCTGTAAATATTTGAATTTTGAATGCTTTGGATGATAAATCTCTAAATCTTTGAATATTGAAAGCGACCTGTTATTGACTGGACATGATTCTATAACTGAATATCTTACAGGAATTTATGATTAGAATGCAAGCGGTTCATCATCGTCTCCGAAATCCAGAGAGGAATCATTGATCTCCTATGCATTCGTCACTGAGCAAGAAACAGTGAAACCAATTTCCTCAGGTACTCACTCACTGTGTATGGTAAACAACCTTATAATATAGTAAATGCATTTGATTGCACAATAACAAAGTTTGATTGCACAATAACAAAGAATAACATGAGTTATGCAAGCTTACGTAGAATTCTCACGCTTTCGTCGCAGGAAAGCGAGGCCCCGTCCGCAGCTCAGGCTGTTTCTTCTCCGCCAAGCGAGGCTCTGATTCAGAACTACACGTTGTTTCTTCTCCGCGAAGCAAGGCTCTGATTTAGAACTACGGAATAAAGAACTTCAAATCAGGGGACTTCAACTTGGTTTCGGCCCTCCTCGTTTTTATGGCGTAGAATCAGAACATGCATGCAGACACATGGCACAAGGATTGTTTGCCGTGGGCAGCAGCCATGGTTTAGCACAGATGATACACCATAAGTATTCCTAACATTAAATGTTAGGAGATTAATGCTAAGGGAAACATAGCATTAGTTCATGAAGCTCTGAAATGGTCCTAATCACTTGTACCTTTGCCAATTTTACCCTAATTTTTCAGCTTGTATACCTCGTTTTGAGGCCAAATAAGATGAACATGTTTTTGATTGGTTAAAAGCATAAACAAATAAAAAATATGGTTTTGGTTTTGGTTTTGGTTTTCCTTCATTCGAAGGAACTTTGTTTTAAGTTGAAATAATTTTATGGATTCTCGCGTCGAACTAATTGTGACCGACCAAAACCGATTACTATAGTCCCTGCCAGGCCTGGAGGGCAGGGATTAATAATGCTGTCTATTTTTAGACTATAAAGACTTTTATCTTATAATAACAAATTGCTTTTTCTTTGTTACCCTCGTCCAGCAAAGAAAAGGCATAGTGACGATTGTTGGAATCAGGATTGCTGTTACAGTAAAACCAGTGAGTATACATTTGCTCAATACTAGAAGTGGTATGTGGCAAAACACAGGGTGACAGCTGAACACAACGTCCAACAATGATTATAAATGGCAAGCGATCCACTGTAATTGTGACAACATTCAATGAAGGTTCGCAGTTTTTATTTTCTTGTGGACTGGCAGTGATGAGATTTTCGAAATGTCCATTAAAATGAACAGACAACGCATTTGTTTATTCACCTTAAATCAAATCGCACTAAGGTGTCGCAGTCCAGTCAGTAATGATATAGACTGGCACACATGAGACGGACCGACAAGTAAAAGATTATCGAAACTTAAAACTGAAGCCACTGCTGATGCAGAGGTTTTGATCCTGGTACCTCTGCCGCCGTATGAAACCATTTACTCTAAATTTCACAAAATTTACAAGATTGATTATTCATATGGGTTAAAGCCGACTCGTTCGTTAATTAAAGAAAAGCATAAATATTAGTTAATTTGCCATCTATCCGTTGTCGTCTAGTCCGTTTAGGATACCTGGTTTGCACCCAGGCGACCCGGGTTCAAATCCCGGCAACGGAAAAGCAATCAACATCTTAACTTGCATATGGCCCCTGGCAAGTTTGTTATACTGTAACACAGCCACAGAATCAACCTTCCCCATCTATCTTATTATTCATCCATTTTATTAAATCATGTCGGCAAAGATTGTGTGACGTCTTCCTGTTAGTGCTTCTTGGAGTGGTGATACGCTCTAGAAATGGTGTGTTAGATGCCAATTGCAAAACACATACTCGGACCAATTTTCAGCTCCTTCTGCAGGGCTCCACAGAAATTTTGGCAACCTTCGACAAAATTTTATTAACTAGACAACCTTATATAACATTTTAATAGTTCATCTTACACTTCATCTGTAAACTTCTCTTTTCTTGTATTTTAATCAGAAAGAATTTATATGCCATGGCACGGAAGGAATTGCACATATTTCTCATATTCGAATATTGGAACATTAAAATGTTTAAAACTTTGTTGAATTGGAAATGTTTTTGTGGTTAAATTGGAAATGTTTTTGAAACCAAATCAGAGACCCAACATTATTTGTCAAGAGAGCTAAAATTATTCCATCATCCAAGCTTGTCCGTCCTCCTCCAAACACATGGCCATGGCATTGGTAGAAAGAGGTCTAATTAACTAGTTCACAAGAATCTGGTCATCCCCTGAAAAATGAAAAATGATATCCTGGATTCATTAGTGGCTAGGAGGCTGGATTTATGGTATTCTTTATCAGGAACATAGGTTATCTTGTAGTAAGATAGGGATTGTCACTTGCCTAGAACCCGTCTTGAATTCACCAAATTCTTTGTCCAGCTCAATGATTTTGTGCTGTGTTATTATACTTTTCCATTAATCATGGTTCAAATCCTTTGCCTTTTCCAAATTACTATTGCTGATACCATGACACTAGAACCCCACCCTGAGAATATTGCAGAAGCAAGAAACCCTGAGAGGTTGAGAGATCAAAATGAATGGAGGTAATACGTTAAATTTCCATGACACTCAACCTCAAGATGAGTCTTCAGGCATCTCTGTAGACATTTGGTTGCTACTGGACCCATCAATTTGGTTGTTCATATCAGCATATGTTAATTATATCTATTATTTTGGTTGCAAGGGCCAATTAAATTTATACTAGATTTACAAGTGAATCTGCTAGCAAATCAAATATATGCTGGATGAGTAAAAAATGGTTTTCTCTACAATGTTATATTTGTTGGCAGAAACAATCCATCTTGTTACTGTATGAATATTTATAGATTTATTGCCATGTTTTCAGTTTTACAGTTTGAATATTAGTTGGCAGGAGTTTTGATAATTGAGCTAATTAGGTTGAAGGTGTTGGCTAATAATTGCTTTACACTGAAATAGAATTTTCAAATTTCAATTCTTATCCAAATACAATTTGGAACTATACAAAAACAAAATACTGACAAAATGAAATGAAAGAGGGACAATATTCAAAAGAGTGAGGTAGAAAGTTTGACGAAACCAAGGTCAAAATTGTTGAAAACGACTCCACACCCCTTTTAAACTATCCTTTTCTGCAGTCTAATCGATTTACAACAGACCAAGTAGTTCTTTCGTTGGACATTGCGTAAGGCTGACTAGCCATGAAAAAACACATTAGTATATACAAATTGATATGCGTAATTGCATTCATAAATACTTAGCATAAGCATGATATGTCTCAGATTGCAAGCAGCTTTGGAAATTATATAACTATGTTATTTTAAAGCCAACTCCTGTGACATTACAATCACATTCTCTTCTGGCATAATATTCCATTACGCTTTTCTTTTTCATTTTTATAAATAACAGGTATACCAGCGATCCAGAAAAAACACACAATAGTGAACTGGAAGACTTTTTATTTTAATAAATAACAATATAACATTTCATTATGATTTTTTTTTCAAATATATATATTTCACGTGTTTGATTTTTTTTCAATTATATATATATATATATATATATGTCACGTATTTTAGTAGGTAAGCTGAATACAAGCAATCCAGAAGAGATATATCATATAAGCAATAAAAGAAACATTAAGTGAAATGGAATAGGATTTTCTTCATTTTTATAAATAAGCTGTAGAAGAGACATATAAGTGAAAAACCTGTAAGTCTAACCAAGATGTGTATGCGGTAGGATTTTCTTCTTTTTTATAAATAACCTGAATGCAATCTACCAAGATGTGTATGGAGTAGGATTTTCTTCATTTTTATAAATAACCTGTATACAATCAATGTAGAAGAGACACAAAAGTGAAAATAAATGACCCAATCAATGTAGAAGAGAGACAAAAGTGAAAAAGCTGTAGGTCTAACCAAGATATGTTTTTCAATCAATGTAGAATAGACAAGTGAAAAAAAAAATGTAAGTCTAACCAAGATATGTGTTTGCCGAATTTTCAGTGTGTTAGACTGACGTGATAACCAACAACACCACGGCGCCAACTACTTTATCTATCACAGGGTATAGCCTACTGCAACAAGGACACATGGGATGTGTAAGACGTGGCAACTTAAGGATGGATAAAGAAATGAAATTTTTGAATTTGGGTTTTGTGATCCATTCTGAATTAAAAAGTTTGTGTAGAAATCATATAAAATAAATTTTTGGCCAACCCCTTTAAACTAATAAACTAAAAAATAAATTTTTTTTTTCCAAGATTAATACAAAAACATGAATAATATTATATTTAATTATTTATTTTCCAAAATATATAAAAACATGAATAATATTATATTGTCGAGAGAGATTAATGAAAACTTAATAACCTTCTTTCAACCAAACCAATCTCCTGGATCTGTCTATTGTGAATCTTTGGAGACTTTTTATTCCATAATAACAAAGTGCTTTTTTGGTTATCCGAAGAAGAATAGTGTTGATGATGGATGGTAAACGCTCCACTGTAATGCGACAATATTCAATGAAGGCTCGCAGTTTTATTCTTTCTAATAATAATAATAATAATATCCATTTTTAAGGTCACAGCCAATCCAGACACCAAATTGGTGTATGAGACCCCCTTGTTTGTGGGACAAGGGACCCACCTC
>APFE030075910.1:139073-167150 GCA_000404065.3 Pinus taeda | reverse complement strand
TTTTTAGCATACACATGGTAAATCCCTCTATGAAGAGGATGATGCTTTTCAGCATAGTCACAGGTGAATCCCTCTGTCAAGAGGAAGGTGTTCTTCAGCACATTGTTATGGTGAATCCCTCTGTCATGAGGAAGGTGCTCTTAAGCATAGTTTCACGTTAATCCCTCTATTAAGAGGAAGACTATTTTGTTGTTTGTGGAACTGCATCTGAAGCAGTGTTAGTGAATCCCTGTGTTAAGAGGAAGATTTGTTGTCTTTGGAGAATCCCTCTGTGAAGAGGAAGATGTTTTTTTTTGGCATAGATAGGTGAATCCCTCTAGTTTAGAGGAAGATGCTTTTCAGCATAGACAATGGTGAATCCCTCTGTTAAGAGGAAGACTCTTTTGTAACAGCAGCATGTCAAGGAGTTGAGAAAGTGCCTGGGTATGACCGAATGCCCAGCAGTTGAAATTAAAGGGGAGTGTTGAATTTATAATTTCACTACGCGCGGGCCAGCAGTCAACGCCGTACCAAAACCACCGCAACAAACCTAAAACCGGCGGTAAGTTATCGCACCACTCTTCGGCATAAAGTGGTTTCCGTAAAATCGACTCCGATGCAATTTGGAGCAGGCACGTGGATTGGGGTGACATCACCCTCTGACATTTATCAGACGATAAATGTCGGTCAGAACTCCCCATCCGATATGCGTCCGATTTGATCCCTCACTCTCTGCCGTCCGATCGCGAGGAAGGTACACGGGGTCTGTTAAACATAAATGCAACGTGGAGTAAGATAATGGCCCATACCCTAAGTTAATATTATGACATTTTGTTGGTAATGTATTTAATGTTTTTTTTACGGCACATTATATTTGTTTCTTACGGAAGAATGGGCGTACTTACCGGATATAAGTTTTTTTAAATTGTATGGTATACGTTATGAATGTGTGTTGACTTCTAAGTCATTGTGAGTTGCACACGGGGAGCTGAAGTGTGTGAGTTCGCAGCAGCGAATGAGGACCAGAGAACAGACATTGTAATGCAGGGGAAGAACGCACAGAAGTGCGAATGATTTTTTTTGGGTTGAAATGTAAAGTTAGGAAATGGTAAAAACGCAACAGCGTAAATTTTTAATGTAAGAAATGAAAAGAACGCACAGCAGTGCAGGAGAAGAGTTGAAGAGGTGAATGAAAGAAAACCAGAGGAGGTTTGTGTAAAACCATGAATTGTTTCACACAGCAGTGAAAAGGTAAAACTGTAAATCCTTGTAATTTTTTTTCACACAGCAGTGAATGTAAATGAAATTTTTACACACAGTGGTGTAAAATTTCAAAGGAGACAGAGTAATTTCTTTTGTAATGTTTTGGTGAATCCCTCTGAGTGGAAAAGAGGATGAATATGTCTCATTAATTCTCAGGTGAAACGAGTTTTGGTGGATGTTGTTTTTTTGGTAAATCCCTCTCAGCAAAGGGATGAATGTGTATGGTTGAATTATTTTAATGAGAATAGAAATCTTTATGGTGGTGGAATACTCTGTTCTGTGTATTTTTTTTAAGGCTTCCCTGTGCACAAAAGATCCTGGAGTAGAGGAAAAACAGAGTATTGACTCTGTGTTCAGTTAATGTTTGGTTTTGGTATTTTCCCATTGCAAAAATCCCCAACATGGCACACATGAGATAGACAAACAAGTAAAAGGTTATCGAAACTTAAAATTGAAGCCACTTCTGATACAGAGAGGTTTCGATCCTGGGACCTGTGGGATATGAAAACGCTTACGCTGCGCAACTCAAATGACATACAAGATTAATTATTCAGTCATCCACTTCTCCACCTTGGAGGAAGATGTGTTAAAGCCGACTTTTTCATCGATTAGAAATGATAACGAATCTTAGTCATCTTACAGTAAATCCGTTGTCGTCTAGTCCGGTTAGGATACCTGGTTTTCACCCAGGCGACCCGGGTTCAAATCCCGGCAATGGAAACATACTTTTCATCTTTTGAGGAAGAGGAGTTATCAAGTTGCAGTTGTTGTGAGAGCTCAGTTGGTACCCTACAGCTTCAGCTTCAACTTCAACTTCTTACCCTACAGCGAGCTAAGTTTGTTATTTTCTATTTGTGTTTCAACTTCTTACCCTGCAGCGAGCTAAGTTTGTTATATTCTATTTGTGTTTCTTGTACAGGCCTCTAAAAACTGGTGTAATAGATGGCAATCATAAAACATGCTCCTTCAACTTTAACTTCTTATGTTGCATATACGGTCTCTGGTAAGTTTGTTATATTCTATTTGTGTTTCTTGTAAAGGCCTCTAAAAATGGTCGAGTTGCAGTTGTTGTGAGAGCTCAGTTGGTACCTTACAGCTTCAGCTTCAACTTCAACTTCAACCTCTTACCCTACACCGAGCTAAGTTTGTTATATTCTATTTTTGTTTCTTGTACAGGCCTCTAAAAAATGGTGTAATAGATAGCAATCATAAAATATGCTCCTTCAACTTTAATTTCTTATGTTGCATGTACAGTCTCTGGTAAGTTTGTTGTGTTCTATTTGTGTTTCTGGTAAAGGCCTCTAAAAATGGTAAAACATGCTCCTTTATAGGTTTGGTTTTCACATTTTTGAACATAATTTTGTTTATATTTGAATTGGTTTATATTTTAAACAATAAAAAATCCTGATACCATAAAAATTTGTTTTATTTAAGCAAAAAAAGTTCCAAAATGTAGAAATCTCATTCATCTACAAACTTGTGTTTCCAGGCTTTTCTAATTTAAAAAATTTATACAAACTTGTTTCTAAGTTTTTCTAATTAAAAAAGAAATTATATGTCATGTGCAAACTCCATCTTAATAGTAGAAAGAATTACACCTTCCTCATATTGAACAGTGCATTATTAAAATGTTTGAATTATGGATATATAAAACATTGGTTGAAATCCTTTTTGGAACTATTTTTAAACCAAATTAGGGAGTCAACATGGTTGGTCAAGAGAGCTAAAAATATTCCTGCAATGAAGCTTTTGTGTCCTCCCCCAAGCACATGGTTGTAGAGTTGGAAGAAAAAAGTTCTAATTAGCCAGTTCACATGAATCTAGTCATTCCCTAAAAAATGACACTCAAAATCCAAAAGAATTAGCAAACTTTGAAGGACAAATGACTCATTGTTTCTATGGCAATGCGTTTCATGCATTCTTGTTTGAAACAGAGGAAGACAAAGACTTAATCTTCGGAAATGACCCATATTTTATGGGGTCTCAGGGGATGCACTTGAATAGGTGGATTCTAGTCTCAAAACCCAAGAACCTTGTGCCCTCAATAATCTCGATATGAGTGCACCTTCCCCACTTGCCACTTTATTGTTGGTAGGATAACTCTCTCAAAAGCATAGGTAGTGATTTAGGGAGACATAGAAAAGACAAAACATATTCATTGTCCAACATTTTGATGTAAGTAGCGATTGATTTGACTTTTTAACTTACATATCGCAAATTTGTTATAAGGTAACTCAACAAGAGATTGATGTTCCCAAACTATTCATTTATGGGACTTGTTAAATTCTGATGGCAAAGGTTGCACGTTGCCAGCCCTTGTGTTTGTGGAAGATGGGGATGCCTAAGTGACGATGATGTGTAACTGCAAGGAAGAAGTGACTCGAACAAATGTAATGTAAGAAATTCATGTTACACGCTAGTTGGGATCATGAGCACATTATATACATCACTAGTGATTACAAAAATAATGTGCTAAGTCTTGTCCATGACAACTAAATGAAGTAGATACATCTTCATATACATAGCATTGGATTGGATTATATTATCTTTTGTTATATATATATATATATATATATAATTATATATATATGAAGTCAAACTTCATGAATTCCATATATGAAGTTGAACTTAATAAATTGGAATTCATGTTGAAGAAATAGTTATGATATGCATGTTTACTTTAATGATTGTTGTAGGCATATAATGAAATGATAAAATTTTGGAAATATACCAAGATAATGAAGAGGATGACATTACAAGTATAGATGAAAAATGAAGATATAAACATTGCTATAATAAAAGAACATAGAGAATGGTTTTATTCCATGGGGAAGAAGATGTAATGTCATAGTTTCAATCATTTGAAATTATATGAACTTGATCTTGTTTATATTGAAATGTTTTGTATAGATATTTTCTTTCTGTGCTTTATTTACACTATGAGGTAAACATACCATGTATATTTCGAATGCTTTTAAGCATTGTTATTTTGCAGTTAATAAAAGAACCAAGCCTAAGTATGAGCACCTAAAGGGGCTATAATACCACAAGCAGGGAAAGATGAAGGGGTCTAAAATAATTTTACATTCCTAGAATCTTATCTCATTTTTCTACTCATCTTATCATTAACCTTCACTCTATTGAACCTAGACTATAGTCCAAATGGGATATAAGAGGAGTAGATGAAACCAAGCATTAGATCTAAACCACCACCTCCTACATTGTGGGAATCCCCCCCCGCCGGCCCCTCCCCTTCCCCCACCCTCCGACAAAAAGAAATTGGTTTTATACTTTTGTTGGCCATATTTTTCTCATGCAAAGCAGAGAAAATTTAAATGGAAATGGAGCGCTCAATTTTGGAGAGGAAAAGGGAGATTTGGCTTGGAAAAAGAGGGCTTCTAGACTACAGGATGGAATAACCATGAAAGGAAACCATGAGAACCTTGAGAAGAGCCAACAACTAAGAAAATTCTACTAGAGTTAATTAACAACAAGTTGGACCTTTCTATGCCCACACTAAATAACACTAGAGGGGGGAACTTTTGAGGAACTATTGAGCAAAAAAGGAAGAACCTTCTTTGTGTTTTGTGGGGCATGTATTATGGGTGCCAAATAGTTGTCTGATTTCAAGAACTCAGTAGTGGGACACTTGGTTATTATTATTCTTGTCCCTAAGATGGAGATATTTCCATGAGAATTTTATGCTATCCTTCTTTATCCTAGTTGTGTCATAGCCTTGTTAAGGGGTGGTGTCCAAAATGACTAATTGCAGTTGGTTTGCAAATTTCTCCATCTTTGTTAGTTGTCTGGCACTCAATCCTTAACACATATAAGTTCTTCATTTTCATTATGGAAATTCTTTATATACATTGACTATTATCTGTTGTATTGTTTATGGAAATTGAAATTGGTAGAACTTAATCCATCTTGCCAATGTTATATTCGTTGGTAGAAACAATCCATCTTGCCACTCCATGACTATTTATGAGTTTAATGCAATGGTTTCAATATTCCCATTTGATTTCTGATTTGGAGTTCCGATAATTAGGAGGTGTTTCTTGTTAATGCTTTCTTTACACTTAAAATTTCCAATTCCTATGCAAAAACATTTTCAGACCATCCAAAAACACAATATGAACGAAATGGAAGATGGACAAATTAAAAAACTGAGGTAGAAGGTTTGAGGAAAACAAAATTCAAAATTGTTGAAAATGAGCAAACAATTCTTTGATTGCCTCCATTTAATCCCAAATCAAAGAGTTATGATGGGTACATGGACATTTCATAAGGTTGACTAGTCATGAAGAAACATCATAGGGTATACAAATTGATATGAATATGCATAATTTTAGTCATAAAAAATAAGCATAGAAACTAGCTACAAAGTGATCTTTCTCAATGATATGCCTCAAATTGCAGATAACTTCAGAAATTACATAACCATGTTATTTTAAGATCCAACTATGGTGAGATTCAAAACCCATACTCTGTATAATGTTTAGACATAGTCTATGTGATATTGTATATCATAACTTTATGTTGGGGCTCTAGATCATGACATGACATTAATGTATACGATTATTTGACAAAATCCATCTCATCCCCAAGACATGTAACATTTGCTACTTGTCATATGTTTTGATTCTCCACAATGGGAGAAGTAATGGTTTCCAAAGCACCAAATTGGATATATTTCTATGGATGAATTCAACTATGTGAGGATATATAATACTTGAAAAAACAAACATCTCCATGGAAGCTATAAATTATCTTGTCAATAGAGCAGTTGGCTCTAAGAAAATGACACATTGAAGCAATAGGAGTCATATGTGAGATAGTGTTTAGTAAATCGATCTCAAGTGCAACTATATTCTATTCATATAGTTTATACTTTCCATTAGGAATATCTTTCATTATTGTGCTACGATCAAGGGAGAATTGATTCATTTCCAAACTTTGTTACATTAAATTCCTTGTTTTTTGTAATCTTTTGGGTGAGCTTTTTATGTTTTTGAGAGATATTGCAATGAGCTTCCAAGATGGACCATGATTGAAGTAATGTTGAAACATCTACCTTTTGTTATTTTTCACACTTGATATCTCCACATAAGTATGTATATTACTATGTGAACAAGATTGAGTGGTCTCAGATATTGTTGTTGTAGTCCACTTGAGTTTGTCCATTCCATTGCTTGCCCTATTTCTTTTGATGCAACATGCACCTCCAACTCTTTGCAAAGTTTGATCCTTTATTATAACCCATTGCTTTTACTTTAGAAATTCATTGCAAATAATGGAAAATTAAATGCATGTCACAATTGAGTGCACTACATATAATACATCTTGCACGTGGGAACCAAAAGTAGCCATGCCTAGAATGAAAGCTACAATAGAAAAATACTCAACAACAACACAATTGTTGTGCCCTTCTACTAAAGAGAAAAGTTTTCCCAAGGTGGACTATTCACTATAGTATTCCCATGCATTTATAGTGAAAAAATCAACATAAACATAAATATCTAAGCATGTTGTAGTAAAACTTGACCCTAGTTTAGTGAGCAGTCAAATGAAAATCTAAGCATTTTCTTTGGAAAACATAAATAATTTTGGTCGTATCCTTTTTAATCTTCCTTCAAATAATGATGATGGTATCCTTATGAGCATGAGTACATGACATATTAGAATCAGAGCCACAATTATAACACTAAGGGTTGTATGTGCTCAAGGAAAATGGAGACAAAACCTCCCAAGGATGTTCACAATACTTCTCTCGAAGGAATTGAAAATATTATTCAAGAAATTTTAGAAATGGTATCATTGTTTCAAGGAGTCAACTTCTTATGAAAAACTAATGAAGCTACAAGAACATAAAATCATGTTGTACCTAGGGTAGGTCAGCCTCAAATGGAAGGTCTTGTCTATGATGAATGCAGAGAAGATTTGATTGATAAGTTTGCCACAACTTTGTAGATGAAAACAATTGATCAAAGGCATTATTGCATCCATTTCATTCTTGCAAAAAATGTCTAGAAAATGCAAGAATGGGACATCGTGTGTATATCAAGTGATGTTTGAAAGGCTTAAATATGATATACTTGGTGTAATATACTTGTTAGTGAGGTTGATTAGGTTGTGATATCAATATAGGGAACTCACTTTTGCAAATGCATCATATTGTGTAGTCAAGAAACATTTGATTCTTTGACTACTTGACTTCATTTTATTCTTCATGCCCCTTTGGTATAGTGTTGATTGAGCAAAGGAAAATATTGATTGATTTTATTCACTGGAAGAGGAACAAAAATTTCATCTTTGGCATTCTTACAAATAGTATTCAATGTGGTGTGAAGCCTATATGGCCATGGGTTTTCACTAAAAATAGGTTATCTTGATCTTAGATCTAAGACTACGTTTGAAAAATCTTTTATCCTTTTATCAAAGGACACTAAACGTTTAGACATAAATCTCCAAATAAGTTAAAACTAAATTTTTATTGATGTCCTTAGGTTACCGAAAACAAAAATGATGAAGGGACTAAAAGAAAAGACAAATCAACATGGAGGTACAACTAATGTGTGATAATTTGTGGTTTTGTTCTTTTGGTAGCTAGTCAGTAAGTTGTTTGGTTCTGTGTAACTATATTGATTTGATTTTTCATAGTTTATGGAGAATTCCTTTATAAATATGATTTCTTACATTAAAAGGTATAATGTTCCCAATTTTTGGATTTCCTTGTGGTGAGATTAGGAGGGATTTCCAAAGCTTATGTTAGCCAGATCACAGGAGAAGGATTACATTATTGGAGGGTTTGAAGGTTTTAAGGATTTTTATGGGGGTTGATTGGGATTGTACCATTTTTTATCATTAGGATCATTTCCACACAGTTTGATTTTGGTTCTACTGCATTTTAATGATTTCGGTAAAATAGAGTTATTAATGAGCATATTTTAATTAATTATGCTTAAGGTGTTGTTTCAGGCTGGAGAAGCACCTCAGTGTAATAGCTCATTGGAATTGGGGCAAAAAGATCTACAAGACAAAGTGATGAAAAGGGATTTGAGAGGTCAGTGTGATCATGGTGCAGTTTAAGCATTTTCTAGAGATAAAAGTGACTTTAATTCATAACAAAAAGTCACTTATTAAATAAAAAGTGAAAAAAATGTTTTTATCTAAGGGTAAATAAAAGGGGGCAAAAGTCACTTCGAAAATAAGGGGAAAATGCACTATGTGGATATTAATAAAATAATAAAATGATATTTCTAGAAGATTAGAGAAGACCCAATAAAATATTATAAAAGGGGAGAAAAGGCAATTTCTCATTTATTTGGTTCCTGATTATTTATTGGTGTTTGGTTTGGGAGCTCAAGCAAGTTTCTCTCGAGGATTTCAGCGAAGACTCTCAAACTAGTTTTGATGGAATTTCATTGCCACTATAGCTAGTAATTATCCAATTTTGGTGGACAAAATTGTCACCCTAGTTAGCATTGTGGGCAAATTATTCAAATTTCCATTTGTGCTTAAATTGCAGGTTAATTTGTAGTTATCTCTCAAGGAGCCGAATTTATCTATATTTGCAGGTGATCAAGTTTTTGTTGTTGTCGTGATCAAATTTATTAAGAAGGTCGAGTTTATCTCTTGTTATTATCTTCAGGGCCAAATTCATCTCAATTACTGGGCCAAATTACATTAGTTATTCAAAGTACCAAATTTATTTGCAAATATTATTTACTGGAGTTGTGTTATTTGTTGAGGTTCTAACCATTTTTCCAGAGCTTACATTTATTTGTTGGGGACGAGATTATATGTTAGAGATCTTTACTTGTTGGCGCCGAGATTATTTGTCAGAGATCTTTAATTGTTGCACCCAAGGTTATTTGTTAGAGATCCTTATTTTTTGGGGCCGAGATTATTTTCCGCGAATATTTATTTGTTGGGGCTAATATTATTTGCCGAAGTTGATATTTATTTGTTGGGGGTTCCATTCATTTTGCCGAATATGATGTTTGTTGAAAATGCAACAAGAAAAACTGTGTTTGACTTTGCCTTGGTTAAACTAGAGAAAAATTGAATTTCTATTTCGACAAAAATCATGGAGGTAGTTAATTGAGGTGACATGGCACTTGTCACTCAATTAATTCGAGTTAGGGAAGATTGAGTTTAGTTTAGTATTATTGATTGCTAATTTTTAGAAATATATTTCAGTTAATTTGAGTTATTGTCAGTTAAATTAGTTCTAACTGTCAGAAGAACTAATGGAGTTCAAATTGTGAAAGTGAAACTTCAATCACACTCAGTGATAAAAAAATTAACTAATCAATAAACCCAAAATAATTATTGCATGTAGATAATTCGAGTTACCCAGTTGACATGGAGATTCCAAGGCATTGCACTATCAGTTGTAGCATATTCCCATGTGTACAAGTGGTGCATGTAGTCAGAGGAAGGACCTAGAGTAATTTCACAATTCAATAGCGGAAAATTACTAAATAATAGGGGCTAATTTCTTGGAGGAACAATGCAAGAAAATAGGAGCTTGGAGGGCTTGAAAATTGGCTAAAATTGGCTAAGTGTTGGCCAGAGTCAGTTAGTCAGGTAGAGTGATAGACTATACACTTTCATGTTGTGCTCAGGCTTGAGAAAGAATATGTATTTCATCTCTATTATTTGATTAATGCAATACAGATAGGAAGGGGTTTTGAGCAGTTGCTTTCCCCTAGATAAAACTTGTGCATGTGTGATGTTTCCTTTTGCATGTCTATGATTTTTGTTCTAGATGGTGAATTAATTTCTGCATATCAGTAGAGTAGCTTCGAGTATTGTGATTTAGTAAATTCCATAAGCAGTTCTGAATCTAAAAATTAATTTCTATATGGTATCGGAGTTGGATTCACTGTAGAGCAGATATTTCGAAGTTGTCATTGTAGGAGGTTCGAATTTGAAGATCAATGTAACAGGATTCCTTTAGAGTTGAGAAGATGGATTTCAATGGGCTAAGGCTAGAGTATGCCTTTGAAGGTACCTCAAATTTTGGGACCACATGGAGGCAGTATTGGATGACAATGGGTTGCTAGAATATATCTAATGCCAAAAACTTTTCTCAATGGAAGAAAGATTTGGCCAAGGTGAGGAGAATCATATTGGAGGGAGTACAGGATCATATTGTCTCGAATCTCCATGGAAAAGAAACTTTGTTTGCGAAGTGGAAAGCATTGGAAAAATTGTTCGAGAATAGTAGTGACCACAAAAAGCTGGAAATCAACGACAAACTTCGAAGTATTAAGATGTAGAATAATGGCACAATTCTGTAGTATATGAGAAAATTTACACAGTGTCGTGATGAACTTGGCAGGGTCGGTGTTAATGTCCCTGAAGAAGAATTGGTAGCTCTAGCCCTTCTAGGTATTCCTAAGAGATGGCATAGCTATCAAGATTCAGTGAATGGGGGGGAGAAACTACCGAGTTGGAAGCAACTACGGTCTGACCTGGTACATGAGAAAATAAGGCGAAATAATAGATATAGAACTAAATACAAGGGAGAGGATGAAGATAATTGTGCTTTGGATGGAAAGGAAAAGAAGGGGAGGGAAGAAATCCCAATCCAAAGCAGAATCTAGTCAAGGGGGCAAGAACAAAGACTTGTCTAGAATCAAATGCTTTCACTTTCATGAATTCGAAAACTATGACACAAAGTGTCCACATAAAAAGAAAAGAAAAAATACCTCATAAGGAATAGCAAGTGAAGCTTTGGCTTCACAGTTCGAGCTTGATTTTACCCTCATTGCATGCATGGCCAAAACAATGATGGGGAATGTGTGGTACTTGGATAGTAGTGCCTCGTTCCATATGATAGGGAATATATATTTTTTTAGTGATTTGGAGGAAAAATATCTCTGGATGCACATCGAAATGGAAGATGACGGAAGGTACAACATGACCAAGATTAGTACAGTCACCTTTTAGAGGGTTCGAGCTCCCCTCTCAGACTCAAGGATGTGATGTTTGTTCTGGGTCTAAAGAAGAATTGTTTTGGTTGCAGTTTTGGAAGAATGTGGTTATGATGTGATCTTCAACAAAGGAAAGGAATTATTGAGACACATAGCTATGGGACAAGTGAAGCAAATCGGGGTTCATGTGAAGAACCTCTACAAGCTAGATGTGGAGGATTGTGTTGCATTGAGAACAAAGTTAGAGAAGGTGCAGAGCCACGATGTTGGTGAACTTTTGCATAGAAGACTTGGCCATTTGCATCATGGCACTTTGAAGATCATGCATCAAATAACCATAAGCCTCCCCAAAGGAGCATTAGAGCAGTAGGATAGATGGAAAGGGTGTACCTTGGGGAAGTACACAAAAGCCACTTTCCATGATCGAGACAATAGAGCACATGTGTTCCTTGAAAGGATCCACTCTGATGTTTGTGGACCTTTCTCAACAACCTCTACTGTTAAGCAAAAATATTTTTTCATTTTTATTGATGAATTCTCACGAAAATGTTGTATCTTCTTCATGCGAAAGAAGGATGATACTTTCTCCAAGTTCATAGAATTCGAAGCACTAGTCGAGAAATGGGGAAGAAGGTGAAGGCTCTCAAGAGAGATAATGGAGGTGAGTACTTGTCGAATGAGTTTAAAATTTTTTGTACAAAAGAAGGCATTCGACGAGAGTTGACAACACCCCACAACCCACAACAGAATGGGGTGGCTAAGAGGAAGAACCGTATTATTGTCGGAGAAACAAGGGAGATGTTGCATGGCCAAAGCCTACCTATGCACTTGTGGGTTGAAGCATTCAACACAACAATCTATTTGCAGAACAAGAGTCCTCATCAGATTCTTGGCATGATTACAGTGGAGGAGGCTTTCTCACGAGGAAGTTGGATATGTCACACTTCATGATTTTTGGATCCTCTGTTTACTGCCATGTCTCCAAAGAATCAAGGAAGAAGCTAGAGGTGACAACATAATAGGGGGTATTTGTGGGTTACAAAGAAACTCCCCATAACTACCGTCTGCACTTACCATTTCGTGGAATGACATTTGTGCGAAGGGATGTAAAATTTGATGAAGACAAAGCCATGAGGTGCTCTCTTGAAGGTAAATTGTTGATTATTGTCTTATATGTTGATGACTTGATTTTGATTGGTAATGAGTAGCTGATCAGATCTTGCAAGGAGGACCTTGCAAGAGAGTTTGAGATGAAGGACATGGGTCTCATGCACTACTTCCTTGGATTGGGAGTATGGAAAGGTGACGGAGAATTATTTGTCTCTTAAGGAGAGTATGCCAACGAGATACTTCAGAAGTTCCGCAAGGACAGGTGCAAACCCATTGAGACTCCTCTAGCAACCAACTGGAGGAAAGAGGATGCCACTTCAGGTGAGGAAGTGGATGCTAATATTTACCGACAGTTGGTGGGTTCACTAATGTATCTTGTGAACACACGACTAAACATGTGCTTTGCAGTTAACCAATTGAGACAAGCTATGGTTAGGCCAACGAAATTGTTTTAGAGCGCAGCTAAGCATGTTCTACAGTACCTCAAAGGAACTACCTAGTTTGGACTATGGTACAAATAGATAGAGGGAGTGAAATTGTGTGGCTTCACAGATGCAGATTGAGCAACAAGTCCATCAGACCGAAAGAGTACATTAGGTGGAATTTTCAGTGTTGGGTCTGCAATGGTTTCTTGGTATAGAAGGAAGCAAAGATCTTTGGCACTCAACTCGACAAAAGTAGAATACATGGCTACAAGTCAAGCAACACGTGAGGCTATCTGGATGATAAATATACTTGTTGGCTTCTTTAGTTAGATGATGGATCCAACTGTGATTTACTCTGATAATCAAACCTGTATCAAACTCTTTGAAAATCTTATTTACCACGATCGATCCAATCATATTGATATCTGGTATCACCATTTATGGATTGTGTACAGAGGCGAATTATGTTGTTTCAGTACATTTCGACAAAGGAACAAGATGATGATATTTTGACAAAGGCCTTTTCAAGAGGGAAGTTCAAGTTCCACAGGTGCAGGATAGGGGTGGTTGATAATCCCTTTCCTGCTGAGAGGGTGTGTTGAAAATGCAACAAGAAAATCTCTGTTTGACTTTGCCTTGGTCAAACTAGAGAAAATTTGAATTTCTATTTCAGCAAAAATCTTGGAGGTAGTTAACTGAGGTGACATGGCACTTGTCACTTAGTTAACTCAGTTAATTCGAGTTGGGGAAGCTTGAGTTCAATTCAATATGATTGATTGCTAATTTGTAGCAATCTATTTCAGTTACTTTGAGTTATTGTAAGTTAAACTAATTCTAACTGTCAAAAGTACTAGTGGAGGTCAAGTTATGGAAGTGGAACTTCAACCACACTCAGTGATCAACCAGGTAATTGATTAATCAACCCAAAATAATTGTTGCATGCAGATAATTCGAGTTACCCAGTTGAGGTGGAGATTCTAGGGTAGTGTACTATCAATTGTAGCATATTCTCCATGTTTGCAAGTGGTGCACGTAGTAAGAGGAAGGACCTAGAGTAATTTCGCAATTCAATAGTGGGAAATTCCTAAATAGTAGGGGCTAATTTCCTGGAGGAACAACGTAAGGAAATGAGAGCTTGGAGGGCTTGAAAATTGGCTAAGTGTTGGCCAAAGTCAGTCAATCAGGTAGAGGGATAGACTATACACTTGCAGGTTGTGCTCAGGCTTGAGCAAACATATGTATTTCATATCTATTCTCTGATTAATGCAATACAAATATGAAGGGGTTTTGAGCAGTTTATTTCCCCTAGATAAGTCTCTATGCATGTATGATTTTCCTTTTGTATGTCTATTATTTGTGTTCTAGATGGTGAATTAACTTCCGCAGATTAGTAGAATAGCTTCAAGCCTTTTGATTTAGTAAATTTCATGAGCAATTTCGAATCTACATATTAATTTCTACAAAATCTATTAATTTAGGTTTTATCCATCTTGTCGGAGTTGATATTTATTTGTTGTGATTCTATCCATTTTTCGAGGGATCATATTAATTTTCCAAGATTAGATCCATTTCCAGAGTTGGTATTCGTTTTTTGGTGATTGATTCATTTTTTTCAAAGTTATTATCTTTGGAGGCTGAGTTGGTTCAACCATTTTCCGGAGAGGTTTCCAGGTTCATAAAGTTGATATTTGCATTCTATTTCAGATAATAAAAGTATTAATTGAAAGGTTTCCATTGAAATATTCTTGTTGTACATGTTATTTATTTTTCTCGCCAAGTGTTTGTGAAAATGTTCCCTCACTAAATGTTTGACAAAATTCCTCAAAGAAAAATTAAAATTTGTGGGTTAACATAGAAAATTTTAGAAAATGGGATAATACAAAAGCGGAACTTGTAATGATCCTAAAATCCAAGGTTCGAAATTATATGGACATTTTTAATGTCTTTTAGAGATTCATTTAGGAAATAATTTTTGTTAATGTGGACACGTGGTTTATGGTTTGAACTAGAAAATGTGATACTTGTAGGAATAGGAACATATATCCTTTATATATAAAGGAAATTCCTTTCATAATCATATATGTAAGCTTCCTCTCCTTTATCATCTCAAGATATAAGTTATATTATCACTACCCAATATCATGTACAACTATAGAATGATTCAAGGTGAAAGTAACTTCGTTGCATACTTGATTACATGTGTTTATAACTTTCATGACTTTGTGGGAAATGTAACAGCCATGGTGAAAATTCCATGTAATAAAAGTTAATAAAGGAAAAATAATAACCACGGTTGATAGGACACTTATTCCAAGCTGAATGTTAGGAAAAATATCCTAGTGTGGGTGCTCATTCAATTTATTATGGTTAAGGAAATTTGATCCAGGAGGATCTCGTCAGATCAGTTACACAATTCCAGTGTCATCGTCAACAATTCAGTCCAGTGTCGTTCAGTTTCGAAAATGTTGTTTTATGGTTCAAGTTGTTCAGGTGATGTCAATGATTTTCATGTTGACATGGTTTTGTACCTGTCTGTCGACATATTGTTGTCATCAGTTCCGCCAAGATTTGGTCGTCGACGTGTGTTTTTCGTCCGCCTCGCAGGATGCGTTGGCGACATGTGGTTGTCGTCCACTTAGTAGGATTTGGTTGTCAACAGATTTGTCGTCATGTGGTGTCATCACAAATGTAGCTTGGTGTCGAAGATATGCATGTGGGTGAATGTCACTTTATGACAAATGGTTGTAAACGGGTTTTGATGTAAAGTCTAAAAACCTAATCCTAAACCCTAACCATGTATTAATATATCAAAAAACCTAAGTCTACACCATACATTACCCTAAGTCCTAACCTATCAGACCATATTGCAATACAAACTATGTATTAAGCATACCTAAAACCTAAGTTCTAAAACCCATATTATAAAACCATGTACTACAAATACAAATCAAAACCTAAACCTATGTTCTAACCTATTGGACCATATTAAAACATTACAATGTATTCAAACAATACATAAACTAAATTTGAATAACTCTCGACCTTTGTATTTCATATTAAAACATTATAAATTACATTTATTAGTCCCTAACCATGGAGGAGACCGCAATGAGACAAGGACATGTGAACATGCGAAATGTTAACATTAACCACAGTGGGAAACCTCCTAACCGTGAGCGCGTTGGGAACTATGTCATGTGACCAGATGTGGATTAGCTATCAGGAGATAATAGTTACGGTGAGTAGCGGGAGTTACAAATAACCACGACGAATTAACTGCAATGTCCATGTGAATAGTTAGGTGGAGGTTAACCGTTGCATTAAAAGCACAACGGTCGGAGGTTATAGTTGTCACATGCAAACTGTCGAAGCACCGCAAGTCGAAACTATCAAGGGAAAGTGCGGAGGTGGAAACCTGCGGTTAGACCACAGCTGGTCACACATAATGCTCAACCTCCTCTGCCCGGTCAACAATCCGCCAACAGTTTCAATTTGTTATATGGTTATGTTTGGGTTTTTGTTAATTTTTGGCATTTAAAACTAATTCAATGACCATGGCCTTATCCCTAGGTGGCAAACAATGACTAGACCGAGCCTTTTGTAAACCCAACTTAGAGTAAATTCATTCCTAAACTCGATGGAGGGAGTTTGAATGTACTTTCAGGTTTATAAAGGTAGCTTTTTTCATGAAGAGAAGCGGAGAGTGATTTTGGGTTTTTGTATGCAGGTTCTGGAGGTTATAGTCGATTCTTTTTCAATGTAACTGGAGCATACAGAGTTAGAATTAGGAACCGTGACAGGTGTTGGAAAGCTAGTTCAGAAATATTTCTTATTATAGTGACCAGAAGTGCTTGTGTGCACATTAAGTTTGGTCAAATTGATGTGTAATCGACCTCTTCAATTTCAATCCTAATAAAGCAGTCGCCCATAATGAAAGCGGACCCAGAGACGTAGCCCATTAGGGACGAACTCCGTAATCAATCTTGTTGTTTGGTATCGCTGTGTTTTTTGCTGTTTTTGCTTCTGTTTTTCATCTTGCTTATGTTTTCTCATCTTTTGTAAAGTTTTTTCCTCAGGCAGTTCTGGCGATTCAGCACTTTCAGTTAACATTCTATTCATTAATGGAATAATTAATTCGACTTTAGTTTTAACATATGATCATTTCAGATCATATAATTTGGTATCAGAGCAGGTTGCGTTTGTAGAATTTTCCATTGAATGTTAACCATGTCAAAGTCACAACGTGGAGAAGGAATCCTCAAGTAGATTGATCCAAAGATTGGAAAGCGATGAGTCATTCATAAGTTAAACATGATAGGATCTAATGAAGGTGAAAATCTAGAAGCTAAGATGAGTGATGAACAGTTTCAGCAAGCATTCTTGACTATGCAATAGATGTTGGGAGAACTCTACAAATACAAGAAGGTGAGAGATGCAGCTTCTTCTTCAAAGTCATTGAAGAAGGACAAAGGTAAAGGCAAGGCTGATAAGCCACCTTCACCTCCATCATCTCCATCATCATCTTCTTCTTCTTATTCTTCCAGTGCAAAATCTGAAACAAAAAAGAAACCTAAGAAAACATCTCTTTTGAAACTTGATGTAAAGTTTGAGTTACCTATTATGATGGTGAAATGAATCCTAAATAGCTAGATAACTAGAGTTAGCAGTTATAAGTGTATTGTCGTATTCAGAACATTTCTGATGATAAAAAGAAAATTCAGTTAGCTACACTTAGAATGGGGGGAACAAATTTAATTTGGTGGGAAAGTAAAACTCAGATAGATGTAAAGTGAAAAGGAAAAGTCATCTCTTCATGGTCTAAGTTTTCAAAAGCTCTTAAGAAACAATTATATCTTTTAGGATATATGCAGCAAGTTGTTATTGATTGGCAGTATCTGAGGCAAGGTAAAGGGCAGAGTGTACAAAAGTTTACTCAGAAGTTCAAAAAGAAAGCATTGGCGCTTGGTATTTCATTAGATACACGTGAAACTTTATTAAGAAACAACAATTTACATTCACATTTGCAACATAAATTATTGATGTTTAATCCTGATGATTTTGATGAAGTGTTTGTTCAGGCCATACATATTGAATCAGGTGGCAGACCATTCAAGTTTTCATCGCAATCATCCAAAGAGTTGGAAATCAAAGATGCCAATGATGGTAAGGGGAAGAACAATTCGAAGAAAAAGAAATCAGCGATAGCTCAGAAGGAAATACCTACTTGTTCTCACTGCCAAAGAATCGGCCATGATGAATCTAAGTGTTGGAAACTTCATCCAAGACTTAAGCCCAAAATGTTCCTTAAGGAGAAGGATGAGAAGAAGGAAATAAGAAGGATGAGAAGAAGGAAATAAGCAAGATCTAGGTTCAGATTCAGTTGATGAAAGGAGGATAACTTCTATGGCTACAATAGGTAAAGCTTCTGACACTAGTTCAAGTTTGAATATTATTGCATCTTCATCAAACATAAATCCTTCAAATGAGGATAAAAGAGTTGAATTGTTTAACATAAGAATAACTTCTAAGCACACAAAGATAGATACAATGTTTGACAGTGGATCACAGGCAATCTAATATCTGAATATTTGGTTAAGAACTTGGGTTTGGAGACACGAAATCATCCAAGACCTTACCCATTAGGATGGCTAAATAAATCAAATCAGATAAAAGTCACAAAACAATGTCGATTAAGATTTTCAATTACAGCTAATTACATTGATGAAGTGGAATTAGATGTGGTTCCAGTAGACATATGTGGAGTTGCCTTAGGAAGTCCTTATCTTTATGATCGTGATGCAGTATTTTATAGAAGGGACCATAAATATCACCTTAAGAAAGATGGGGTTGAATTTATTATCAGGGCACATCAAAACAAAAATCACTTGAATTTAGTTGTTGCTAATCAGATGAAGCGATTAATAAGTTCAAATAAAATATTTGTAATCATGCCTATAAAGGAAAAGCATAAGAATCGACATGATGTTTGTTCAAGTTATGAGAATCAGCTTAAAGATAGTTTGATCAAAGAGGTAGAAACTTTTCCAGTTCTATTTAAAGAAAACAAACATATTACTCATAAGCAGGGAATACAACATGAATTACAGTTGATACCTAAAGCTCATCTTCCTAATGTCAGAATGAATCAATTTAGTCCAAGTTTGGAAGTTAACAGTTACAGGGATACATGTCAGTATTGGGGAAAGTTAGTGTTAAACTTCTCTTGTATTGTGTCACCAATTCATGTTTCAAACAATGTGGAAGCCTATTTTCAAGTGGAGAGGAAACCTATTTGTTTTCATATCAAAGCCTTTTCTAAAGAAATGTCAAATCATTTAAGGGAAACTTATGCAGCAGGGGAAAGTGCTAATAAATGGAAACATCATTTAATGAATAAGGAAACGGTGATTCAAATAAATCAACAGCTAATTTTATACTCTCAAAATCAAACTAAGTTGCAGTAGTTTTCATATTACAGTTTGATGGGTTTATTGCAGCAAGTTCACTTAGTAATTAGGAGTCAGGAAAGTATATCTGGTTTGAAGTCAAGAATATCTTTGATTGTCTCTGTTATTCCGAAATATAGATTGTTAATACATGTCAGTAGTATTGAACAATATCCTATAGATATTTTTTTCAAAGATGATTATGAATCACTAACTCATGGTATTTCATGGAAAGAAGTCAATTGCCATAACATGTTGTTTAACCATTGTCGCAAGTTGTTCATACTGTAGATGGATGGAATAGGTCACCGATTCAAAATGTGTCATGGTCAACATCATCAGGGTCATCACTTGCAGGTGATTAATCGAAGGTATTGGTACATCATCAATGCAAGGTGGAAAGTGAGGGAGCTCTACCCTCATCGACTATTTGTTTAATTCAAACTTTTGTGGTACAAAAGCTTTCAAGTGCAGAGGATTGATCCAGGAGGATCTCGTCAGATCAGTTACACAGGTTCAGTTTTGTTGTCAGCAATTCAGTCCAATGTTGTTCAGTTTCGACAATGTTGTTTTATGGTTCAGGTTGTTCAGGTGATGTCAATGGTTTTCATGGTGATATGGTTTTGTACCTGGCTGTCGAAATATGTTTGTCGTTAGTTCCACGAGGATTTGGTCATCGACATGTGTTTGTCATCTACCTCGTAGGATTTGGGTTGTCGACATGTGGTTGTCATCCACTTCGCAGGATTTGGTTGTCAACGCATTTGTCGTCATGTGTTGTCATCACAAATGTAGATTGGTGTTGAAGATATGTGTGTGGGTGAATGTCACTTTGTGACAAATGGTTGTAAACAGGTTTTGATGTAAAGTCTAAAAACCTAATCCTAAACCCTAACCATGTATTAATATATCAAAAAACCTGAGTCTACCCCATACATTACCATAAGTCCTAACCTATCAGACCATATTGCAATGCAAATTATGTATTACATATACCTAAAACCTAAGTTCTAAAACCCATATTATAAAACCATGTATTACAAATACAAATCAAAACCTAAACCTATGTTCTAACCTATCAGACCATATTACAACATTACAATGTATTCAAACAATACATAAACCAAAGTTGAACAACTCTCGGCCTTTGTATTTCATAACAAAACATTCTAAATTACATTTATCAGTCCCTAATCGTGGAGGAGATCGTAGCGGGACCGCAAGACATGTGAATAGGCGAAATGTTAACATTAACCACAACAAGAAACCTACTAACCATGATCGCGTCGGGAACTATGTCATGTGACTAGATGTGGATTAGCCATCGAGAGATAATAGCTACAGTGAGCAGGGAGGGTTACAGTTAACCGCCGGGAATTAACCACAGTGGCCATGTGAACAGTTAAGATGAGGTTAATCGTGGCATTAAAAGCGTAACGATCGGAGGTTATAGTTGTCACATGCAAATTTTCGGAGCACCGCAAGCCAAAACTGTTGGGGATAAGCGTGGAGGTGGCAGCCTATGGTTAGACCACAGCTGGTCACATGTAACGGTCAACCTCCTCCACCTGGTCAGAAAGCCGCCAACGGTTTCAATTTGTTATATGGTCATATTTGGGTTTTTGTTAAGTTTTGGCATTTAAAACTAATTCAATGACCATGGTGGTATCCCTAGGTGGCAAACAATGACTAGACTGAGCCTTTTGTAAACCCAAGCTAGAGCAAATTCATTCCTAAACTTGGTGGAGGGAGTTCGAATGCACTTGCATGTTTATAAAGGTAGCTTTGTTCATGAAGAGAAGAGGAGAGTGATTTTGGGTTTTTGTATGCAGGTTTTGGAGGTTATAGTCGATTTTGTTTTCTGTGTAACAGGAGCATCTGGAGTCAGAATTGGGAACCATGACAGGGGCTGGAAAGCTGGTTCAGAGAGATTTCTTATGATAGTGACCAAAAGTGCTTGCATGCACATTCATTTCGGTCAAATTGCTATGTAATCGACCTCTTTAGTTTCAATCCTAATAAAGCGGACCCAGAGACGTAATCCATCAGGGACGAACTCTGTAATCAATCTTGTTGTCTAATATCGCTATGTTTTTTGCTGTTTTCACTTCTGTTTTGCATCTTGCTTATGTTTTCTCATCTTTTGTAAAATCTTTTCCTCAAGCAATTCTCACGGTTTCAGCACTTTCAGTTAACATTCTATTCATTAATGGCATAATCAATTCTACTTCAATTTTAACATATGATGATTTCAGATCAGGAAATTGGCAAAGGCAATGGCTAAGGTTGTGGAAAAGAAAAATGGCATTTTTGGCACATTTATTTATGAAAATAATGGAAATTAGGAGAAAAAGGAGGTGAAAGGTCACAGGTTTCATGTGAGGAGGAAAATAATGGAAAATGAAGAAAATAGAGGCCTCATTAATAAAAAGGCTTTTGAGGATCAGTTGGTAACCTTCTCTCAATTTAGTTTTGGATTTGTCTCATTACTCTCTCTCTCTCTCTCTCTCTCACTCTTGGACACACAGAGTTTTCTTGGAGCACTTTGGCATTGGAACAAGAAAGTCAAAGAAGGAAAGAGGAAGCATAGATCAAGTAGGGAAAGGAAGGATCAAGCAACTACATCAGGATTCATTGTAGGTATCGATTTGAATGTGTATTTTCTTTGCTATATTTGGCATGCATGGTGTTGCATGTGGTTTTTTTTCTATAATGGCATGGGTTTTGTTAGATGTGACAGTGTTTTCAGCCTAGCCTTTCCATTTCCTAATAGCTTTGATGAGATGGGTTCTCGTACTTTGTTTGAGCTGGATTTTTGGATGGATTTGAAGCTAAGTGGGGTGGATCTCTGAAATGACAAACACATGGACTAGTGGTCCCTGAACTAGATTGTGGATCATAGTAAAGAGACTGGCCTAGTAACCCTTGAGCTAGAATATGGGTTGTGGTAAAGCCAAAATTGTGTGCCTCGGTGAACCTAGGAATCTTTGTCAGTGAATGGCGGGATATACGGTAAAGCCAAGAGGTGGATTTCAATCCGTTGGGCCTAGTAGTCCAGAGATGGGATGTATGGTAAAGCCTGTAGGTGGGTCTTACTGAAGGGCCTGGTGATCCCTGGATTGGATTGTGGATCACAGTAAAGCCTGAGAGACTAAGAGGCACTCAAATTATTTGCAGTGTAGGTGGAGAATTCCGGCAGCATTCATGTTTGTTTGTTTCTTTTCGGCTGGTTATGAGTCCCACATTCATGCTTGGAATATGACACTGGGGTGATTAGCTGAAGAGAGATTTGGCTCAACCAATATATGGTCAAGTGGAATGTGGTACTCCCATCTCCGGTTGGTTTTTTCATTCATTAATGAGAAATTCATTCCCTTGACTTTCATGTGTAAATGTACTGGTTTATATGTGGATTTTATGGTTGATATATTTATGGTATTTTTGTTGTTACCATGTTGGTTATATGTATGTTTTATGACAACAACTATGTATGGATCTCAGTATGTTTTTACTTGTAAATGAATGGACAATGTATCTATGAAATAATAGATGATAATGCAGCAGAAGACATGAGGGTACAATGGTTCTTAGTGATTCTCAGATAAGCATGAAATCCCTATGCTTAATTTTGTTGTTTACATCTGTAGATGACATGTTGGCGATATGTTTTACAAAATTCCTGACATGGCTAGTAGGGGTCTGGTTAAGGGATTGTTTAACTAATTTCTTATACTTCATCGTTTCCATGTTATTTTAGTACTCTTAAGATATCATTCCATTATGGACAGTGACCTGGGCTATGGGCTGGAAAAAGTGGCTCAAATCCTGGGGACACTGGCACATAACTGGAAAAATTGGTCCCTGGATGTTGACATGTAGCCCTGTGAGAGCATCCAGAGGTCCGTGGATGCTGGCATGCCCATAGCATGAGAATGTCTAGAGAGCAAGCGATTAGAAGTTTTAGTGGGACCTAGGCGCACGCTGCCTAAAGTGTTAGCATGGTTCTCAGGGGTCCTGTAGCTGATGTGGAAGGTCTGTTTATTGTGTTTTCATTGTTTCCATTTCCTTAAGGTCACATAGTAGGTCGAATCTAACCATAGTAGCCTCTTGTGGCATGTCTAGTTGGTTGGTTACTTGGGTAGATGTACGCGGAGGGTGTTATAGAGTGGTATCAGAGCATGGTTCACCCCTCAGACTAGATGGGTTGTGTGTTGGTCATGAATGCATGTTAGTTTCATGTGTGTCTCTTACACTTGCATTCCATGTGCTTGTTGCATTGCATAAATTTGATCATGGTTGTGGTGATGTTGTCATGAGGAACTTTATGTTGTTATTGTGGAGTGCATCTTCATGAGTGTATGATTGATTACATGTTGTTATATGTCGCTTACATGTATCATTTTTCATGCTTGGTTACCTTCTTTTTGTTGGAATTATGATACAAGTGTTGTCCTTGATGGCAACTCACACAGATGATAGTTCGCAGTGCAACATGTTAACAACAAAGGATTACATATCAGACTCCAAAGATTGAAGAAAGAGAGTAGTTTAAGAAGTATACGCTGGTTCACTTTGTCCAAGAAGCATATACATGTAGGTCCACAGAAACAAAAGAGCATATACATATACACACACTCCCACAGGAGGAAAAGCATGTACATTTTGGAAAACCAACGTTTTGGTTTGAGGTATTTAGTCCAAGGTATTTTCGTCCAAGGTATTAGTCTAAGGTATTTGGTTCGAGGTATTGACCCTAGGTATTTGGTCCAAGGTATTGGTCCTAAGTGGTTTTGGTCCAATGTATTGACAAAGGATCTAACTATCTAAGGAGGAAATGATCATTAGGCCAGGGTATGGAAGTATTGAATATCTTATGAAGTGTTAAATCAAATATACAGGTTATGGGTTTCTAATGCTTTGTTTGATCTGAACTAAGGATGCACCTATGTGGTTGATGATAGATGATGGATCGGGACCATAAGGCCTGAAATGAATTATAATTATGTGGTTTGATCATGGATAGTCTAGATCTGAATACTAATGCATGTTTTATTCTGCAAATGTTATGATCTGGGTATGACTGAAGTCTGGAATATTTGAGAAGTTTTTAAGATAGTATTTTCAGATCTATACAGTGGTTCGCTTTGGTGAAATCACGTATACACATTGGTTAGTCACATCCAAGTAGCGTATACATTATGAAATATGATATTTGAAGTTGCAATTGGATCTGGTTGTTGTTGCAGAGTTCTGGGTTCTACTTTGTGTTCTGGTGATAGTGTTTTGAAAGTTCAGATTGATTGATTGTGATCCTCTTCAGTGATGATGGGTTGTCAGTGATTGATTGATTCAGTTATGGTTGATTCTGAGATTGATGATTGAGTTTCAATGATTAGTTGATGTAGATGTATTTGATGGTTGTATTGCAGTTGTGATTGATTTTGAGCTTCAATGTTGTTGATGGTCCAGTATGAAAATTTGATGAAACGAGGCCTTCATGTGTATTATCGTGTACCAGGAGCATCTAGTCTGAAAATTTATGAAACATGGTCCCTGGAGGAAGAGAGAAGGTTGTAGCCTTCTGTAGGTTGACGCCTACGTACTAGTAAATATATCAGCCAGTACAAGAGCCAGGAGGTTGGAGCTCCCTTCCGGTCGCAGCTGGAAAACAAGTGAAGGTTGGATCCTTCTGTAGGTTGGTGCCTACGTACTAGTAAATAGATTGGCTAATACAAGAGCCAGGGGGTTGGAGCTCCCTTCCAGTAGTATCTAGAAAACGAATGAAGGTCAGAACCTTCTGTAGGTCAGCGCCTACGTACTAGTAAATGGATCGGCTAGTAAAAGAGCTAGGGGGTTGTAGCTCCCTTCCAGTAGAAGCTGGAGAATGAGAGAAGGATGTAGCCTTCTGTAGGTGGGTGCCTACGTACTAGTATGAGTATGGACTAGTACAAGATTGTAAACAGGTTTTTCTTATATTGAAAGAAGACAACAACAAGTGATTTTTGTCCCACATTGGGTTTCCACCTTAAATCTTGGTGTTCATGTGTGTTTCTTATGTGTGATGGTTTGTTTTGTTATTACTGCACATGGTTACTATTTATATGGTTAATGAAGTACTGATGCACTGATTAAAGATCAACATATGATGAATTAATTGAATCATAAGTTTGTTGGATATATGCTAGTTGCCTTAAGTTGCATGTACATGTGAGTTACCTTCATTGAAGTAGCGCATATACATCTGAGTATGAAATGAAAAGTTATTCATTTGAAAACACTGATTCACCCCCCCTCTTAGTATTATTTCCAACAATTGGTATCAGAGGAGGTCCTTTGGCAGAAGCTTGATTGCTTGAAGGAGATCCATAGAAACAATGGGAAAGAAGCTAAAGAAGAAAGCGCCTCAAAAAAAGAAGACATCTCAAAGGAACAGTGACATCAGGAGAGACAATTGGTCATTAGGTGGAAGCAAGTATTCAGATCTAGAATCACCTCAAATTGAAGATGAACAAGCAAATGAAGTATCAGGTACAAATTTTTGGTCTTCTAGTGATACCTTTTTTTGTTCATGCAATATTGAAGATATTAGAAGTGATTGTGAAAGAAACATAGAGGCAGAAGTTAAAAGAATCGTAGATAAAATCAAAGATCAACAATATCTCTTTAACAAAAGGGAGTGTACCTTCAAAGAAGAAGTTACCACATTAAAAGCTCAACTGGAGGAAGGAAACAAAGTAAGGAAGAAGCACAAGGAAAAGGAAGATCAATGTCAAAAGCTGCACGTTGAAGTGACATCATTAATAAATGAAGTAAATGAAAAGAATACAACAATCAAGAGACTTAAAGATAGATCCAGTTACTATGAAAATCATGAAGCTAAGGTCCTCTCTCTAAAAGAAGATATTGAAAATAAGCAGAATAAAGGACTACCTCAAGTAGATGAAGAACAAGAAAATGAGATTATCAAATTAAGGAAACAAGTGGAAGAAGGAAGAAAGGCTGAAGAAATATTGAAGAATAAAAATCTAGAAAAGGAAGAGCAATATCAGGTTGAGGTAAATATCTTAAAAGGTAAATTAGAAGAAAAGGGTAAACTGTTACGATTTCAAGATAGTACTAAGATTTTGGATAATATTCTTAGCAGTCAAAGGTATACTACCATCAAAACTGGTCTTAGTTTTCATGAATCTATTGAAAGTGAATCTAGCTCACAAAATGAGGCAAGGAACTCTAATGCAAAATCTAAAATGCTCAACAAGGAGATGAGAGGTCAACCCCATCAACAACCAAGGAAAGAAAGTCTTCAAATAAAATCTTTTACTCCTAACTATGGAAGTGACAGTCAGTTATTTCCTCCGATGAATAATGTTGAATGTTTTATTTGACATAATTTTGGACATGTTGCAGTGAGATGCATAAGTATAATGGTTCAAGACCGTCACACAGAAAGATCATCAGCTTTTAGGTACTTTAAGGGATATTGTTTTTCTTGCAATATGTTTGGTCAAAAAGCCATTGACTGCTATAGAAGGAATATGAAACATGTAAGATGTTATGGATGTAACAAATTTGGACATATAGCAAAGGAATGCATGAGCAAATTTTGGGCACCATACCAAAAAGATAAAACATCATCACACTCGAAGATATGGAAGAAGAAGAAAGTACAGTCAGAAATATGTGTCAAAGCAGAGTGTACAGACATAACAGACTCGGGGGGAGCTGAAAATGTGAAACTTCAGTATTCTAAATCTCATACGCAAGTTTCATGAAGACAAGTCACGTGTATACATGAGTTCAAAGCTGCACAATAGCGTATATGTTGGTTTGAGGAAAAAGCAGTGGGATAGACTCAAGAAAAGGGGTCTGATATGGTTCAGTCAATTATATGTTTTGTTTGATAATTGTTACAATCCGCTGATGATATGTGGGAGTGTTTTGGTCCTCATAAGTTGTTAATAAGTTGATGAATAACTGGTTGATGATGATGCCTTGATGATTCTTACTGATATTTGCAATGATCAGATCTGACAATGAACAGTTGGCATAAGTTCAGGGGGAGCATGTGCTTCTAATAATGCATTGTTGGCATTATGTTAGAGGACCTTGGTACATGATGATAATTATATTTCTTATAGTTGTTTGATTTAGGTGACTCTTTTGATGATGGAAATATACAGGCTGTTGATCTTGATGCTGCTGAAAAATGCTGATAGTGCAGATCATATATTGTGTATGATAGTTGCTGATGAATATCATGGTCTTGTTTAGATTGTTGGTCCTTTTTATAAATGTCATATATATCATTTTATGTAAGGTCATGAAACGACCTAATTTGTAACCCCACTATGCATGGGAAGGATGATGTAATAATTTCTATTTCAGTCATGTATAAACATTTGGTATATCCCCACCTGGTTGGGTGGATAAGTCAAAATTGGTGTATCCCCACTTGGTTGGGAGATTGATGTATGTATGAGTCATTGGTGATAGGAAGGTCATACTCACTTAGTTGAGTTATAGAGTCATGTTATTCTTTTGAAAAATATTTTTTGCAGACTCTGCATGTGCTCAGGGGGAGCATGGACAGTTTAGTGCATCTCAACATATACAAAGGGGGAGCTTAATCAGAGAATTCATCATGTACTCAAGGGGAACATGGACAACATAATGTATATCAAAGGAAGAGAATATCTTGGTCTGCCCTTTTCCCTTAATGTCAAAGGGGAGAGTGTCTTGGTGTTGTTGTTGCCATCAAGTCCAAAGGGGGAGATTGTTGGAATCATTATACAAGTGTTGTTCTTGATGGAAACTCACACAGATGACATTTCACAGTGAAACAGGTTAACAACAAAGGATTACAGATCAGACTCCAGAGATTGAAGGAAGAGAGTAGTTTAATAAGTATAC
>APFE030075910.1:117673-127915 GCA_000404065.3 Pinus taeda | reverse complement strand
AAATCAGTTGAATCGGAGTCCGGATGAGGGAGATATCGCTGATTTAAAATCAGCTCTTTTTTCAGAAATTTTGGGTGACGGCGGGAGAGTAGCAGCGCAGATCTAGAATTTCAGTGCCTGGATCAGGATTTCTATCACATGGGTAGATGCAGAGTGATTGTTCCATTTCTAAAAACAAGTCATAATAGGGATTCTGAGCAATATTGACTAAACTATGACAATTTCAAATTTTCGCCAAGTTTTTTTTCAAAACCCTCTTCATGGCGGGTCATGGTTTTACAGGAAAAGATAATGGTCTTACTATTGAAGAATACATAAAAAAATCGAAATCATTATGGAAAAACAATTGGAAATGGTTGGTACTGGGTAATTTTGAAGATGAGGCAGCCATATGGTGAGGATTACTTAACCAAAAGAAGTGTCTCAACCTGCCCGATGAAGAATTTGAGAAATTACTTTTAGACAGATAGTCTCATGCCAGAAAACAAGATAAGGAGAAACATGTGGGTCTATTTCCTACTGGTATATCCTTATTACAGGTTCATGGGTTGATTCAGAAGGAGAAGATCATTGTATCTATAAATCCTAGTTGCAAGCATAACTTTATCAATGTTAATTTGGCAAAAAAATTGCAAGTTCCAGCCAAACACATTGAAAACACACAGGTGGATGATGAGGATGTTCACGTGTATAAGGATTTAAATATTTATATGGATAAGTATGTGTTGCATGGTGATTTTTATGTTTCAGAGATGGATAATATGGATGTTGTTTTGGGATATCCTTGGATGAAATCCGTGGGTACTATCAATATTAATGTACAGAAGAAATTCCTGAAGCTATGGTATAAAAAGAAGAAAATTACATTACAGAATATTTCCATCCATAAACAGGTAGAGCACATGGAGGCTGAAGCAGAAGCTGTTCAAGGGACTGACATATCAGATGATGAGCAGTTGATGGTCGACAATCAGACACAAACAGAGGCTAAAGCAGATAAGGTTACAGGTGCTGATACATCAGAGGAGGACTCAGTGGTTGAAGTCATATTGGAAAAGAAGACACCACAATAGGCACCTCAGCAGGGTGAATTAAAGAAAAAACACCGTGGGTTAAAACTTCAACATATCATCACCCACATCACCCCGCAAGACAACTATCAAGATGGAAACCTAGTAGTCACATGACGGATACAAAGGAGAGACGATCCACCTACTACACATCAACAAAGAAGAGCGGCCACGGTCAACTTCCATATCAAGCAAGCGAGGCACCAGCGAGACCGAGGGTTCACCTTTCTCTTGGATGGCTAGATGCACGTGCATGGTACCAGTGGACTACTCTTTTGAGTAGATGTTATTATTTGTGTTCTTCCCATGTTTCGGGGACGAAACATGCTTAGGTGGGTGGAATGTTATATACCTAGGGGGGATAATATGGGGTACCAAGGGAGGTACCCAAGGTAATAATGTAATAATGGGATGGGCCATAGTAATAAATAAGGTGGTTAACCCATGTCATGTAAGGGACCACAAGTAGTTAATAATAAAGTAAGGGGCCCATGGTATTAGTTGATGGTATAAGGAAACCATGGTAATGATGCATGGTATTGTATGTATGAGGCCTATATAGAGGCTAGAGACTCCACATGAAGAGATATGAAGAGAAGTATTCTTGTATGAACAGGCATATGGCTTGTGGAGTGTTCTCCTTCCTTAAGGAGTGAATGTAAGGTGTTGCCCTACCTTAAGGGTTCGATAATAAAGAAGCATTTCTATCTATTTCTATCTTGTTATTTTAATATTTCCGGTTTAGATCTACAACAACAGGACCCGAGTCTTACAGGACGTCCTACCCAAGACCCGGACACCTTACCCCCAAAGACAGCCCTTTCAGTCTAAGGGGAAGGATGTGAGGATCCCACCTCCGAAGGGGAATCTAGGACGAGTACAGATTGAGGACAATGTCAAGAGGGAGTTGAAGAAGAAGCGATTGTGCTTCACATGCCAGGAGTCGTGGGCACCAGGACATAAATGTGCTACGGGTAAAGCACATTTTATTGAGGTCTACCCTGAGAGCAGTGGAGAAGAGGATGACAAAGATGATGTGGAGGCAGGAGATAGCCATGCCATACAGGGACCTTTGCCACCTCCATCGCCAGCAGCAGGAGGTGGTGCATCATTTGCACCCATTGGAGGGGCCCTTGCAGCATTGCGAGAAGTTCCCAAGTATCTGACGCTACGCGTACGAGGGACACTACGTGGCCAGCGAGTATCAGTTTTTGTTGACAGTGGGGCGACCCACAACTTCATCAATGCACAGATGGTTGAGCAGAGAGGTATTCACACAAAGAGCTTCGATGGGTTTCCAGTCTTGGTCCCAGGAGATCAGACCATGACGTGTGCTCGTTATGTTCCAAAGCTTTCAGTGACGATGGGCACTTACACATTGACTGACCACTTTTTTGTGGTCGATATCCCGGACACCAACATGATACTGGATGTTCAGTGGCTTATCACTCTAGGGAAGGTCACGACGGATTGGAAGACCCTAGAGATGGAGTGGGATGATGAGAAGACAGGGAGGCTTGACTAGATACGGGGACAGCACACATATCCGCCTCAAACTGTGTCAGCTCATCGGATGGAGGCAGTCTTCCAGAAGGGAGACATAGAGTGGGCAGTGGAGCTGCGGGCGTCAAAGGCAGGGACTATAGGGCAGACAATACATCCAGAGATCCAGTCCATCCTTGATTGGTATGCCATAGTGTTTGGATAGATTCCACCAGGACAGCCACCGGATCAGGGGTTTGAGCACACTATCGAGCTTGAGCAGGGCATCCAGGCAGTGATCACCACCCCCTATAGGCACCCCAAGGCCTATCGAGACAAGATTGAGCGGGCTATCTAGGAGTTGCTGGCTCTTGGGCACGTTCGACCGAGCACGAGTCCTTTTGCTTCTTCTGTGGTGTTGGTGAAGAAGAAGGACGGTACATTGAGGATGTGCATTGACTACAGGGCCCTGAACAAGAAGACCCTGAAGAACAAGTACACCATACCTAGGATCAATGAGTTGATGGACGAGTTGAGGGAAGCACGATTCTTCTCAAAGATTGATTTGAGATCTGGGTACCATCAGATTCGCGTGAGGGAGCAGGGCATTCCCAAGACCGCCTTTAAGTGTCACTATGGGCACTTTGAGTTCTTGGTGATGCCTTTTGGGCTAACCAATGCCCCCGCTACATTTTAGTCCTGCATGAATTACATCTTCCATAGTCACTTGAGGAAGTTTGCGTTGGTATTTTTTGATGACATTCTCATTTACAGCAGGACTTGGGAGGAGCATCTCCAGCGCATTGAGACGGTATCAGGAGCAGCAGTTCTATGCCAAACTCTCCAAATGTGAGTTTGGGTTGACGGAGATGTTGTATCTGGGACACATCATAGGAGTGGACAGAGCGAGAGTCCGTGAGGAGAAGATCAGGGCCATCAGGGAATGGCCGGAGCCGAGAAATGTGACGGAACTTTGAGGATTCATTGGCATTTGTACTTACTACCGGAAGTTCGTCAAAGGTTTCTCACAGCTTGTTGCATCCCTGACAGATTTGACAAGGAAGGGGGCATTCAGTTGGTCGGATACAGCGCAGCGAGCCTTTGACAGTCTCAAGGAGGTCATGAGCAGCTGCCCAGTGCTTGCGTTGCCAAATTTTACGCACCCTTTGTTTTGGAGTGTGATGCGTCGAGAGAGGGGATCGGCGCAGTGTTGATGCAGGGAGGTCACCCTATAGCCTTTGAGAGCCGAAAGCTCCTTCCGCACAAGAGGTTGTATTCTATATACAACAAGGAGATGCTGGCCATCATGCATGCATTGGCTAAGTATTGGCAATATTTGGTGGGTAACAGGTTCAGGGTGAGAATTGATCTCAACAGCCTCAAGTTCTTTTTGGAGCAGCAGCAGCTACAGGAGAGGCAACAGAAGTGGATCAGCAAGATCCAAGCATATGACTTTGACATTGAGTATGTCAAGGATAAGAACAACATGGTAGCAGATGCCCTTTCACGTAGACCAACCACGTTGTCTCTTATGAGCTTGGATAACGATTGAAGGGCTAGACTCTTAGTAGAGTACTCCAAGGATAGGTTTGCATGTGAGTTTCTGGATGGGCAGGTGGCAGACGACAGGTACAGGGTGGTCGATGAGATCATCTATTACAGGGACCGGATCTTCTTGACTGAGGGGTCTCAGCTCAAGAAGAAGATACTCCAGGCATCACATGATTCCCCATTGGCAGGACATCAAGGTTTTACCAAAACCTACAGGGCCATTAGGGAGAGGTTCTCATGGAAGGGCCTCAAGGAGGACGTACTCCAACACATCCGGGAGTGCTATGTTTGCCAGAGGAACAAGGGAGAGATGAGCCATCCCGCAGGATTATTGCAGCCTTTTCCCATTCCGGAGGGGAAATGGGAGAGTATTTCGATGGATTTCATCACAAGGTTTCCCATGGTACAAGGCAAGGATTGTATCTTTGTCGTCGTTGATCGACTGGCGAAGTATGCACATTTTTTTGCCATATCCGCTCACTATACAGCAGCACAGGTGGCCGACCTATTCTTCAGAGAGATCTTCAGGCTACATGGTCTTCCTAAGACCATCATCAATGATAGGGACAGTCGTTTCATGGGCGGGTTTTCGCAGGAGCTTTTCCGGTTGGTGGGGACGGAGTTGACACGAGTACTAGTTATCACCCACAGATGGAGGGCAGACATAGATAGTTAACAAGTGGCTAGAGGGCTACTTGCGTAACTATGTCAGTGGGCAGCAGCCAGCATGGTTGAGGTGGCTGCACCTAAGGGAGTACTGTTGTAATGCCTCACATCACATGTCCATCGGTATGTCACCATTCTATGCCTTATATGGGTATCATCCTTTATCTTTTGCTGACGTGACGTTTTGTGATAGCAAGGCTCCTACAGCCAAGATTTGGATCCAAAATAGTCAGGATATTCTCCGACCTCTTAAGGATAACATGGCTACAGCGCAAAACCAGCAGAAGCTGTATGCTGACAGCAGTCGGGTGGAGAGACAGTTCGAGGTGGGGGACATGGTCTACCTATGATTACAGCCATACCGACAATCGTCACTAAAGCAAAAGGGGGCTGAGAAGCTCAAGCCCCGCTTTTATGGGCCAGACAGGGTGATAAGTAGGATTGGACAGGTTGCATATGAGTTGACGCTGCCCCAAGGTAGCAAGATTCATAACGTTTTTCATGTATCATGCCTGAAAAAGGCATTGGGGCAGCAGGTAACAGTGAGAGATCAGCTACCACCCATGGATGACGAGGGACATTTGGTATTGCAACCCGGAGGCTATCATCGATACCAGGGAGAGGCAGCTACGGAGCAGGATGGTTCGGGAATTCTTGGTGAGGTGGAAGAATTTGCCGGATGAGGATGCCACTTGGGACAGTGAAAAGATCTTGCAGCATCCATCACTTCAGTTGCTTGAGGACAAGCAATATTTTGCCGGGGGAGACTGTAATATTCCTAATTAGCCATGGTTAATTGGAATATTCGATTTTGTCCAATTTTTGCCTTCTATAGTTATTTGTAAATAAAAAAAGTGAGGACGGGAGACATAACTCACTTTTAGAATAAAAGTCACTTCCTAGTAGCACAACCTTTTGACTTAAAGGGGAGCCAAGAGGGCCAAAGGGGGACGTAGAAATGGGGCCCACGCAGACACATGGAGGGACTGCGCAGGAGGGAAAGAAACACGTGGCAAGAGGGGAATCACGCAGGAGGAGGTGAGCCTAGGGATTGTGAGAGGCAGAGGCTATAAAATAGAAAGGAGCCCCCTCATTTTGCATCATTTAGTTATGTGCATTTTGAGCTAGTCGTTTCGACTTTTCAGCACGCTGGCTGTTTAGCTAGTCTGCAGCACTGTTTAGTGCATTGAGTGTCTCCGTTCAGAGATCTCACCCTTAGCCCCAGGGGACTTCGAGTGCCTGCACGGGCAAGGTATTTCCTTTGGCATTTCAGCAGTAATTTTATCAGCATTCCAACAGCATTTTCACCAGCGTTTAGGAGGACTGCACAGCACTGAGAGAGGGACGCAGTTCTTTCTGGCAGTAGTGTTGGATTGGGGTTTTTGCAGGAGGATTCATGCTGAGTGATTGAGCAAGGGACCAGCCCTTGCCTATTGGAGGATTTTTCGCAGAGTTCCAAGCAAAGTTTAGAGGGGTTTCCTTCAGTGACAGCGCAGAGCATTGAGGAACTACGCAGAACCCCAAGGGAGTGATTTTCGGGGGTCGACTATTCCAGGAGAGCTTTCTGGTTTTTTCTGGGTTTCTTGAGTAGAGCTTGATTCCAGAGTTTCAGCATTTTCTGAGAAGGGGAGCAGCCCCAAATCATTATTTGTTTCCTAGCACCACGACAGTTCTCCAGCAGCATCCACACAAAGAGGCCATTCCTTGTTATTCTGAGAGTATTTTTTCACTTGCCTTGTGCAAGTCGAGGTGCCATCTGTCTGATCACCTCTTGTACTCATTTTATTGCTCAATATAATAAAATGGCTTAGTATTTCTCACTGCATTTCTTGAGTATCTGCTTATATTTCCTGTTTACACTATTATATGTTGTACCACTGTTACTTTGTCATTTTTGGGTTATTATATCATTTGCACGTATTTGGTTGGAGTTCTTGCTGAGGTTTGAGGAATATTCCGGGTTAGGGATATTACAGTGAGCTCATATTTGGTTGACCCTCACTAGATTGGTGCCAAGAATCCTCTGAGATATCTTCAAGGCACAATCTCTCATGGATTGAGATACACTGTCGGAAATATGAAACTACATGATTATTCGAATTTTGAGTGGGCGGGTAGTGTGGAGAATCACTAGAGCACTTCTCAGTGCTGGTTCTCTTTGGATTCTGCTTCGATATCATGGATAAGCAGGAAGCAGAAGTCGGTTGCTATAAGCACTGTCGAGATTGAATACATAGCTACAAGTATGATCCCGTGTGAAGCTGCATGGTTGCAGAAGCTCTTAAGTGAGCTGATTGTACACATTATGAATACCACTGTGATTCTCTGTGACGACCAGAGGTGGGATTCGATTATTGAGGAATCTCGTATTCGATGATTGCTCCAGCAGATAAACATCAGATATTGGCTTATCTGGGATATGGTAAGTCGATGAGCGAGGCAGCTCCATCACATTGAGACTGATGTACACGTTGCAGACATTTTGTCAAAGCCCCAGGAAAAGGTCAAATATGTGACTTTCCCGAACGACTTGGAGTTGTTGAGAGACCTTCTTATAAGGGTCCTGCGTGTTGCATGCATTGAGCTCTAGAGCTCTGGGGGGCTTAGGCTACTTACTGGAGCAACATATGACGACAGGGCGACTCACCCTCCCCTGTTGGTGCGCTTTGTACAAGATGACAGGTCCAACCTTCCCTATGACACCCCGTGGCAACTATGGAACAGGATGATTTGTTCTCTGTGGCGACTATGGAACAGGATGATTAGTTCTCTTGTGAGCCTGGATGATTCGTTCTCCATGGCGATTGTGGATCAGGATGATTCGTTCTCCTATAGGCCAGGATGATTAGTTCTTCGTGGCATCTACTGGACAGCATGATTCATTCTCCTGTGGACAGGATGATTAGTTCTCCTATCGAGGCATCCTACCCATGCAGTCTGGGACTCATGGGAAGTACCTCTCATCTGATCAATGAACAGGGAAATGAGGATAGAGACCAAAGTAGTACCGATGGACACATCATTGTATCTACCGTACTCCCTATGCTAGGATGAACTTCATTGATCTGGGATCAACGATACTAATCTGGGACCCGTGAGAGTGGTACATACTCTGAAACTAACTTCGGGTCAGTAGAGTACTGGTCTGGGACCAGTGGTACACACTCTGAGACAGACTTCGGGTCAGTGGAGAATGGTATGAGACATTCTCGATCAATTCTTCTTCTTCATGGTTCAGCGAAGCAGAGCAGAGCTGAGCTGAGCTGAGCTGAGCTGAGCAAAGCAGTGCAGGGCACTTATGGCAGAGATAGTACAGTTGGACATATGGATCAGTCGATGGAGTTCACCCTAGTTGAGAGGGAGTGTTAAAATTGGCAACTAGGGCCAAACTCCATGTGGGTCATCTTATTTATGGCAGCTAATATTTTTATTGGATCCCTCTCATCGAGAGGTGTAGGATTGATTTAAATATCATCCGATTCCGTCAATTATTCATGGAGTTGTGAATTTATTTGTGTTATAAGACAAATTGTCAAGTCGGCCAGCAACTTGTGTAGGCTCAGAAGCCCAATAGTCATGTCTATTCATCATCTACGTTTTAGCACAAATAGGAGAGGACTCAAAGTCATTTGAGACACACTCTTCATGTGATCTCCTCCTCTCCACGTTTTGGGTTTTTGGTGAAGGAGAGAGACACTCTGAGTAAGTTGGGCTAAGTAGCTGATGCCCTAGCCGCAGTAGCTGATGCCCTAGCCGTCGTAGCTAATGCCCTAGCCGCAGTAGTTGATGCCCTAGCCACAGTGATGCCCTAGCCACAGTAAGCCACAAGCTTATGAGGAAATCTAAACGCAGTCAATAGAGACAGCTAAAACGCAGTCAATGGAGACACCTCATACGCAGTCAATGAAGACATCTAAACACAGCGAGGAGACTTGTTCACACAGCGAAAGAATCTCGCATTTTCCTCTGAAATCTCGCATGAAGGAGTAGAGCCGCAGTAAGGATTTGACTGCACCTAGTTTGGGTTTTAGGTGAAGTCATGATCCCAGATAAATGGAGCAGAAATGACCTCGTGTGAGGACGCAGCAGTGAGTTGAAGTTTGGCCTACATACAGTCTCGACATCTGATCTCGCATGACAAGGATCAGTCTCGGCATATAGATCTCGGTGGTATCCTTGTGGCAGTTTAGATGTAATGAACAACAGTAGCTCAAATTACCTAAAGCAGATCTACTCTTTTGCACATTGTCTCGGCTTAATGAGGATTACGTTGGGTGTCATCTCAGTCTCGCATATGTATATGTTACTATCTCGGCATAATCACAATGATGAGGTAGCCTCTCAATATACCTATAAAAGGAGACATACAGTTTCATAGTCATCACAGTGTTCAAATCTAGTATTCTTGATATGAATAAGTATCTCAGAGGCAGTCAAGATGATAAGGATCATAAGTAGTATGATCATTACAATCTCAGCATGATGAAGCAATGATCACCAAGTCAAGGAGAGTCAGCTTTGGCAAGGATCAGTGTCTAGGATCATGATCTCACAATGATCTCATCCTACAGTAATGTGCAGTCATGATCTTCATAGGTGCAGAGATCATCTCAGTAATAATCTCAAGGAGAAGTCATGGTGCAACAATGATGTTCTCAAGAACCTTGCGTAATGAAGTTCTTGATGCAGTAGTGATGATCTCGGAGGTACAGCAAGGATGATGATCCCAATAGCATGATGATGAATGAGACAGCATGATGAAGAATGATGCAGCATGATGGGCATATTAGCAAGGAGCAGCATGATGATGGGAGTAGATGGGAGCAGCTCAGTGACTAGGTGCAGCACAGTGACAGGTGCAACATGAGTACAAGCTGCAACATTATGTTAGGTGAAGCCGTCACCTTGGAGAATCAGTTGAAGCAGAATGTCTTCAACTGATCTCATGTATCATCATTATAGGAGATGATCAATGCTCATATCTAGATAAGTCGAAGTGTTGACCTCTGTTGTAAATGTATTGTCTCTCTCTCTCTGCTTAACTTTGAAGAAGATAAAAGAAGAATTGATCAAGGGTTTCCCCACATTGGGATTTGCCCCTGGCTAGCGCCACATCTTGTGTCCTCTTGTCTTGGCTTGTATTCTGTGATTTATGTTTATGTTCTATTTGCAGTTTACTTTAATGCTGATGTGATTGCTAATCTGGAAAAGGTATGGAGCTAACTAAGAAAATTGAAATAAATTGCTCTAAGCATAGAACATACCTAAAATTAACATAATATAATGATAGCTTCTCAACAGAGGTAGAGAATGTATCAACCATTAACTTATCGTTATATAAGTTTTCCGCAAATAATAAATGATAAGGTATATAAATTAACATAGCCATAGTTCCAGTTATATGATCAATGCATTATAGCATTCGGTAGGGACCATTGTTTATTTACGCATTATATATACTATTATATATATA
>APFE030075910.1:97203-109282 GCA_000404065.3 Pinus taeda | reverse complement strand
TAAAAATATGAAAAAAATGAATATATTATGCATTTTTTATGCTTGCCGATATTTGCCGATATTTTCGCCGATATTGCCAATAAGATATTTTCTGGACCCTCGCCGATATTTTCCCGATACCGATATTATCAACACTGGTTAATACTATAGCCATTGAATCATCAAACACAAGTCCATGGAAATCTTGTGGAACTGCTAATAGAGGAAGAAATTCGAGAGGAAGCAGCATGAGAGGGCAAAGCTTTTCATCTAGAAATTCACATTATGATTCAAGAAGACCGACCCAAGTTAATTGTTGGGGATGTGGAGGACCGCATTTTCAACATGATTGTCCAGAAGCTTCATCAAGTATATTGCATAGGACAGGAAAAGAACCAATACCAAATACCCAAGGCAACCATAGAATCCATGCATTAGTCAACAACAATCAAACAGCACATCAATCCACTATAGTAGAATCTTCAGGTATTATTAATGGTATAAAATTCAAAATCTTATTTGATACTGGTGCCACAGATAGTTTCATTTCGTCATATGCATTCAATAAATGTGGGTTGGCAGCTTGCAAACAAAATGATTTCAGACACGTAGAAATGGCCTCAGGAGAACTCCAATCCGTAGACTTAAGTGTGGATCAATGCAAAATTAATCTAGGGGTCTGTTCGACTAAATTGAAAGTTTATGTCACGACCCTAGGAACTTATGATTTTGTCATAGGTATGGATTGGTTAGAAGCTCATCAAGCTTGGGTAGACTGTTATGGGAAGAGAATTCTCGGTATAAATGATAAAGGAGAGGCGATCCAAATTCAAGGTATGAAGAGAAAAGTATCTTTATGCTACATATCAGCAATGAAAATGAAGTGTTGCTTAAGGAAAGGTTGTCAGGCATATGTAATTCAAGAAGTAAAGAAAAAGGACCATCCTTAGAACAATATTCGGTGTTAGCCGAATTCCGAATGTATTTCCAAAGGAACTACCTGGATTACCCTCCAAAACAAAGCTAGATCTCATAGTAGAATTGAAGCCTGGTACTCAACCGATCTCTAAAACACCTTATAGAATGACAGCGCCAGAACTTCAAGAATTGCAAATTCAATTGAAGGAACTATTGGATATAGGACACATTCGACCCAGTATATCACCTTGGGTGCTCTTGTAATTTTTGTCAAGAAGAAAGACGGTTCTTTAAGATTATGCATAGATTACCGAGACTTAATCGAGCTACAGTAAAGAATCGGTATCCAATGCCTCGAATTGATGACCTCTTTGACCAAATGAAAGGAGTTGCTATCTTTTCAAAAATTGATCTACGATCAAGCTATCATCAGCTAAGGATTTCAGAAAGCGATATTTCTAAGACAGCATTCTGAACACGCATTGGGCATTATGAATTCACAGTGGTACCATTTGGGTTGACTAATGCACCAGCAGTTTTCATGAACCTTATGAACAACGTTTTTTGCAAATATCTTGATCAATTTGTACTAGTTTTCTTAGATGATATTCTTATCTATTCCAAGAATGAGAAAGAGAATGAAGCCCATTTACGAATAATATTATCTTGCCTCAGAAAACAGCAGTTATATGGAAATTTATCCAAGTGTTCTTTCTTTGAAAAAATCATTACTTAGGTCATATCATATCAGGTGAAGGAATTTCAGTAGATCCTGAGAAGGTGAAAGCAATCATGGAATGGCCAATACCGAAAAATGCACATGAAGTGCGAAGCTTTATGGGTTTAGCCGGTTACTACCGAAGATTTGCGGAAGGCTTTTCCAAAATCGCAAAGCCAATTACAACTCTTCAACGTAAAGGTTTTAAGTATGAATGGACTGAGGAATGTAATAAAACATTCTTTGTACTCAAAAGACTGTTGACCAGTGCACCAATCTTAAAAGTCCCAGATATGGACAAAGATTTCACTGTATGTACTGATGCATCCAAGCAAGGATTAGGTGCAGTATTAATGCAGGATAGAGGAGTAATAGCGTATGCCTCAAGGAAACTAAAGCCTCATGAAGAACTCTACGCCACTCACGATTTAGAGTTAGCTGATGTAGTACTAGCTTTAAAGATATGGAGACACTATCTAGTAGGGCAAAACTTTACGCTTAAAAACGACCATCAAAGTCTACAATATTGTTCACCTAAAGAGACTTGAATGTTAAACAAAGACGATGGAATGAATTCCTAAGTGAATATGACTTTGGAATATCATACATTAAAGGAAAAGAGAATGTAGTGGTAGATGTTTTAAGCAGAAGACCCCGAATATTTTCCCTCATACCTACCAAAGTAGACTTAAGACAAGTACTAGAACATCTCATACGAGATAGCTGGTATTTAAAGGTAAGATCTAGTCTCGATAGTAAAAAGCCAAAAGAACCCCAGTTTCAAGGATATGAACTAAAAGATGATGGAATCTTGCGATTTCATGAAAGGATGTATATTCTTGATAATAAGAATCTTTGAGGCACTATCCTTAAGGCAGCCCACAGAGCAGTGCCTTGTGCACATCCCGGAGTAAAGAAAATGTATACTGATACCAAGAAACTCTTCTTCTGGACGGGCATGAAGCGCGATATTGATCAATTCATTGCAAAAAGTTTGGAATGTCAACAAGTAAAAGCTGATCATTGTCATCCAACAGATCTCTTACAACCTCATGACATTCCTATAACCAAATGGGAAATCATTTCTATGGATTTTATCACTGGGCTACCTCTTACTTCTCAAAGACACAATGTTATTATGGTAATAGTGGATAAATTAACGAAAAGCGCCCATTTCATTCCCGTAAGAGATACTTACGAAGTTGCTGACATAACTCGAGTATTCATAAATGAAATTATCAGATTTCATGGAATACGTAAGAAGAGCATATCAGATAGACACTCACGATTCACTTCAAGATTCTGGACTTGAATGCAGTAAGCCGTAGGAACTCAGCTAAATTTGAGTACAGCTTATCATCCTGAGACTGATGGGCAAACAAAAAGGGTAAATCAAGTACTAGAAAATATGTTGAAGATGTACGTTATGGATCAGCAATCGCACTAGAAAAAGTACTTATCCTTAGTCTAATTTGCATACAATAATAGTTACCACAGTTCAATCGAAATGCCTCCATTTGAAGCATTTTACGGCAGACCTCACAAAACACCATTAAGTTGGGACAAGTTAGAAGATCAGGTGATAGTAGGGCCAGGATTAATCCAAGAAATGGAGGAACAGGTCAAACAAATTAGACAACTGTTAAAAGAAGCACATAATAGACAAAAGAGTTATGTTGATGCCCACAGAACTAACAGAAAGTATGAAGTAGGAGATCAGATTTTCATATGCATCAAACCAAATAAAAGCACTATCTGATTTGGAAAAGGGACAAAGTTGTCACCCCCATTTATCGGACCATTTAAAGTCATGGAAAGAGTTGGACCCGTCGCCTATCGTCTTTCACTGCCACCTCACTTGCATAAAGTTCATAATGTATTTCATGTATTTGTATTAAGGCATTACATAGCTGACAAATCTCATAACCTTCAATGGAGGAAACGCAGGGATCGGACAAAGGAATCATATCGGTCGAACCATTACATATATTGGAACGTAGGGTTCGACAGCTTAGAAATCATCTGGTAAACCAAGTTAAGGTCCAGTGGGACAAGTATAATCCTGGATCGGCTACTTGGGAAGATAGGAAAATCATATGTCAAAAATATCCCAACTTGTGTCAATTTTGAAGAACTTTAAGCCATATTTTGTATATATTTACTTTACTTGAAATCAAATACTCAAAACCATTTTTCGAATAAATTTGTATGTTACTAAAATATGATATATGTTACCTGCTTAATTCTACTGGTACGTGGATACCAAGATGAAATATGTTATTTAAATTTACCTTACTAAGTTATGGATACTAAGATGAAGTTCAATATTTGATTAACTTTGTTATAAAATCTAAACCTTGAATTATACTATGAATTAATATATTATAAATTTTGCTTCATTTATGCATATTGATATGATTAATGAGATAGAAATGAAAGAATGATTACAATTTCAATATGAAAGCCAATAACATGAGCAGGACATGACCAGGTATGTTATGCTGTAGATAACAATATGTATGAGCTATACATAAACTGTTTATTTTATAAATATTGATGCATATGTTATAATATATGAATAAGTGTTTATATGGCAGGTTACCAAAACGGTCACATGATGACAAAAACTTCAATACAATTAAAGCTCAATGAGGTTCCATGAAAGAGTATTGACTCAGGTCCCACTAAAAGGGGTGGAGGTATTGCCCATTGTTTATCCTCAAAAACTTGGAGTCATGGGAGGACTGTGCGAATCACGCTCCCCTAAACATGTGATGATGACTGTCAGATGCTTACTGGGTAATCAAATTGACATAATTGACGTTGATACCCTTGAGAGCCTATGGATGGTTAGTCAGTATAGTTGATACCATGGCACACTCTAGTAAAGGACAGATAGGACGGAAGCGGAAGAGATTAGGAAGGATAGGATGATTTTAGAGTAACTGGGGAACCAACTGGGGCAGAACATGAATATTATAGTTGCAAAAGTTTAAAATATTGAAGAAAACAAATTCAATCTTGAAATGTAAAGGCTTATATACTCACAATAATCATTAATATATTTTAGAAACCCTAACTTCGGGACGAAGTTTTTGGAAAGAGGGATGTATGTAATGACCCACCTATAACTATAAATAATTTACAAGTACTAGCATACATACGAGACCTCCACACGGTAGCTATGTATGCATGGACCCACATGTATCGCACTATATATGTGATAAATCCTTAAACAAACAAAAGAGGTTAATTTTAATCTACAAATTAAAATTTAAATTTAAAAATTAATTTAATTAATTAATTAAAATTATAAATTAAATTAATTCATTAAAATAAAAATAAACTTTATCAAATCAAATTTTCATATTCTAATAAAATCAACAAAAATCAGATAAGATTTGGTTTTATAAAAATTACACATATCAAAATAATGACACAAAGATGGGAGGAAGGTCGTGGACGGAGAATTAAAAAGGAGGAAGGAAATCTTGAGAAGGGGAGGAGGAAAAACAGAGAAAAATTTCAATTTTAATAGAGAGATACAGACACTCTGGAAGTTTTGAGTTTTGATTGTACTGGAATTTTTGGGCACGGGGGATCAGATTGCTTCAACTGGAAAGCACTCTGAAACTGTGTACCCAAGTTGTACTCAGTTCAGCAGAAGTTTTCGGAAGGAGGGATGTATGTAATGACCCACCTATAACTATAAATAAAATACAAGTATTAGCATACATATGAGACCTCCATACGATAGCTACGTATGCATGAACCCGCATGTATCGCACTATATATATGATAAATCCTTAAACTAAAAGAAAATGTTAATTTTAATTTACAGATTAAAATTTAAAATTAATAAAATTAATTAATTAAAATTATAAATTAGATTACTTAAATTAATTCATTAAAATAATAAATAAACTTTATCAAATCAAATTTTCATATTCGAATAAAATCAACAAAAATCAAATAAGATTTGATTTTATAAAAGTTACATGTATCAAAATAATGACAGGAAGATGGGAGGAAGGCGATGAACAAGGAATTAAAAAGGAGGAAGGAAATCTTGAAAAGGGGAGGAGGAAAAATGGAGAAAATTTTCAATTTTAACACAGAGATACAGACACTCTGGAAGTTTTGAGTTTTGATTGTATTGGAGTTTTTGGGCATGGGGGATCAGATTGCTTCAATTGGAAAGCACTCTGAAACTGTGTACCCAGGTTGTACTCAGTTCGGCAGGGTGGTTTTTGGTCATTTTGGTAACACAGCCAGACAAGAATTGCAGCAAAGCAGATAGATTTTCAGCAAAGCAGACAGCCAGACAAGAATTGCAACAGAGTAGACAGATTTTCAACAAAGCAAAAAGGTTGGTATTCATAAGATTAAATTTCTTTAAAATTCTGTATTTAAAATTTCATGTTCTGTTATTTTGAAATTAACTTGAGGTTCAGGTTCTTACAATTCTACTGCCATTATTGTTTGACCAGTTGAGATTTTCTTTATGTAATTCCCTAATGATGAATGTGACACGAGAAGAAATAATTAAGAAATCAATCTAGAAGATCATGAAAAATCAACATGGTATGAAAGCGTGGGTGAAAGAGCAACCTTGCCAAGTCAGCTTGTTCTCAAGAAAATTGAGATCCTTAAAAAGAATCCAAAGTTTTAAGAAAGGGAGATTTCCCTAGAAGTAAACTAAGTTACCCGTCTGTTGGTTAAAATAAAACCAAAGTTTTATTATCTACTACCTCAAGAGGACCAAGTGTCTGTTTTATATTGAAAAAGACGGTCAAAGCCCTAGAAGAAGGCCTAAAGACTTCAAGTTGATATAATGTCTGGACCAAGGTAATATGAATAGGCCACAGATTAGAGAAGGAGGGTCGAAAGGCCTCAAAGATTAAGAGCAGGACCAAGTTATCTCAGGCCTAAGAAAAGCCTCACAAAGGTACCTTAGATCTGAAGAAGACCAGAGTTTCCAGGACCGAATTTATGCCCAAGAGTTGGTCGAGATTCTGCTGATAATTTCCGCTCTAGTTGCAGAAAAGACCGAAAAAGGCCTCAGTCTGAGCATCAAAGGCCGATGAGCCTCAGAAGGTGGCCAAAAGAAGTAAGAAATACCTCAGTGAGTGAAAAAGGCTAGTGAAGTTGCCTTCAGTGTAAGAAGTCTGCTAAAACTTGTTTGAATAAGCATGATTTGATGCTTCCTTGAATTGCAACCCTTTGAATGTGAAGACCAAATATAGGCCTAGTTGAAAGGTCTAAAAGCCTTTCTTTAGAATTGTTGCAAATCTCTAGTTCGATGAAGGAAGTGATCTTAGTATTATTTCTCTTTGAAAGGATGTAAAACCATTCACTCAAAATATTGCAAAGTGTATCTTATCTCAATCTCAAGTACAACCAAGTTTGAAAATGCAAACTCTAAGTTCAGATTGTGTCATATGTCATAGAGCAAAATCAAGGTGATATTTTCTACCTGCAAGTCAAGGGAAGTATAGCAGAGCCTAGCGTAAACGTTGGTTCTCTTTTGGGCCTGTTTGGGCAAGCTTAAAAGTCTGTGTTACAATTTTGTTCAAAAAGCTATTTAGAAGTAGATTCAAGAGGTCACTAATGAAGGACTTTTTTCAAGTATCATTGTTCACATGCTCGTACCAATTGAAGATTATTTGTTTGCCTCAATTGATGGAGCAAGTTTTCTTAGTAGATTTCTATGGAAGACCTGCAATATTATTCTAGTCAACAAAGGGGTAGATTACAAGCCTTACGAAGGCTATAATTGGATCGTTATACATTTGCTTGATGGAACATTCCTTGTTTGATTGGAGGCATGGGACTCCATGGTACATTCGTATCATCTTATGGTTTAGATAAATTGTCCTATCTTCAGCAAGGAAATTTGTACATGATTCGATGACCACCTTTTGTCTTTAAAAGATCTGAAGAGTATGTCTTGAATAAGGTTGTAAGGTCACCGCCTCACAAGTATCACTCGGATTGATCATTCTTTCTTAAGAGATTTTCGCTATTCTTCCTAGAGGACAAAATTGGATGGATTGATGAATTTTGATGTTTGGATATCTTCATTTTTGTCTTGGCGCTTCTCTATTGGCATATGATGATGATTGGATATACGTGTTCTCACATGAAAGTGCTCTTTTAATGTTATTTTTTCATTCTTTTTTGTCACATAAATGATGTTGGGATTTTCCCTATACTAGGCTGAAATTTTGTTGCTTTTCTTGGATGAAAGGGTATAAATTTGTCTTTTATTAGTGTTGCATCGTGGTATGGGCCATGTTTGAATAAATGAATGTTCCTAGAGATATTTCTTTGAAATTTTATTTTGACAAGTCATCACATATCGCACATTGAAGTATAAATACCTTGAAGCAGTTTTCCTCATGCCCTAGTTACCATGCGAAATTGTTCTAGAGGCCTCCTTGACTGAATGAAACCATCCTAATCATTGAAATCTTCTTGATTCCATTTCTCCCAAAGGCATAAACGTTGGTGTTCCATAGGTGATCACCATAAAGCATATTTTTCTCACCTTCTCTCTCTCTTTCTAGGCCTAGCCTACATAGGTCACCTAGGGCATCACTTATCTCACAATTTAGCCATCAAATTACTTCAATTTTTGGTCCACAAATGCATTGGATTTTTCTCTAGAGGCCCTCCAAATTTGAAGTGAATCTAAAGATGGGATCTCAAGATATTGCAAGCCCTAGCTCGAGGACCGTTTCTTGCCCTAGGTTTCCCTTGGCTAGTGACCTCATTGGGATTATTACATTAAATTCAAAGAAAAATTCTCCTTCAATCCCTTTCTCCCCCCCAATTAAGTCAATCACATCCTTGGTTGATCAATTCCATCCCTTGACCTAATTTTGGGTCCACTTGGTCCCTTGTGGTCCCACAACTTATTGAAGTCAGTTTCACAAAGACGACTTGGAATCCAAGTTTCCACAAGATATTAGGGGCTAGGAATCTCTTTGACAAATGATAAACTCAAACCCTAGCCCTCGGGATTCCCCTAAGGCTTAGAGAACCTTTCATCTTGCTTTCCAGGCAAGTAAGCCATTCATTTGAGCCTCTCTTGTGAATAAATCCTATCATAGAATAACTTCAGTGTCAGTGACATCTGGGGCACCAGTGGCGAGTTCAGCGAGCACTTCTTTAGGGAGTCCATTGGGACAAAGTTCACATGGCACTTCAACTGACACAGGCACAATTGCCAGTACAGGTTCTTCGAGGATAGGTGTTGGTACAGGCACACCAAGGTCAGTTGGCAAACGTTCAGGGTCACCAGATTGGGGGGCAGAGGATGAGGTTCCCTATGGGGAAGCTTCTTCAGGGAAGAGAAGGCCCAAGTGGCTTCAAGACACCTTGAAGGAAGCGGAGTCCATTGGTCCTCCGAAGAGGGTGAATAGGGAGAGTGTGCCACCTGAGTGATTTTGCAGTTATGTAGCCAAGGCTACCAACATTGTTGACTGTGAGCCTACTAGCTATGAGGAGGCTGCCAGCCAGGAGCTATGGAGAGAGGCTATGGTGGAGGAGTATGCCTCTATCGTTAAGAACAATGTCTGGGAAGTGGTGCCTAGGCCTGAGGGCTCTACAATATCAAGCATGTTACAGATGGCAACATTGAGAAGTTCAAGGCAAGGTTTGTGGCTAGAGGGTTCTCACAGATAGAGGGAGTTGACTATGATGAGACCTTCGCTCTCGTAGCTAAGTATACTTCTATCCGGTCCTTTATTTTTGTTGCTACAGAAATGGGTTGGCAGATCCATCAGATGGATGTGAAGACCGCATTTCTAAACGGAGTTATAGAGGAGGAGGTGTATGTTGAGCAACCACAGGGCTTTGAGGTACTTGGGCGGGAGACCTATGTATGCCGGTTGATGTGAGCACTCTACGGACTTAAGCAAGCTCCGAGAGCTTGCTATTTGAGGATTGATACTTACTTGCAGCAGATGGGTTTCACAAAGAGTGAACCAGATCTGAATCTATACTACATTGTTGTAGGGGATGATCCACTTATTCTTGTGTTGTATGTTGATGACTTGTTCATTACTGGGGCAGAGACATTGATTAGTGGTTGCAAGGAGTATCTTGCTATGGAGTTCAAGATGAAGGACATTGTGTTGATGCATTACTTTTTGGGGCTTGAGGTGTGGCAGGAGGAGGGGCATATCTTTCTGTGACAGGGGCAGTATGTTGTGGATGTGTTGAGCAGATTTCACATGGCAGACTGTAGACCCATGTCTACACCTATGATCACTAACTGGAAGAAGCTTCATGCTTCAGATTCTAGTTTGGTGGATCCCACATTATATAGGCAGCTTATTGGGTCCTTGATGTATCAGGTCAACACTAGGCTAGATATATGCTTTGCAGTGAACACACTTAGCCAGTTCATGGTTGAGCCCAGGAGGGTGCATTGGGTAGCTGCAAAGCACATTCTTCGGTACGTGTAGGGGACTGTTGATTATGTTTGGACTATAGGTGGGGAGATGGAGTGAGGTTGGCAGGTTACACAGATGCAGATTGGGCAGGTTATGCTTCTGACAGGGAAAGCACTTCAGGGTGTTGCTTCGGATTGGGTTCGATTAGTTGTGTCGTGGTTCAGTCGAAAGCAAAAGTCAGTTGCTTTGAGCTCTTCTGACACCGAGTATATGGCTGCTAACCATGCTAGTTGTGAGGCCATTTGGCCTCGCAAGTTGTTGTATGGCTTATTTGATCAGGAGTGAGACCGACAGTTATTCACTATGATAATTTGAGTTGCATTAAACTCACGGAGAATCCAGTGTTTTATTACAAGTCAAAACACATTGACATCAAATATCATTTCATCAAGGACTATGTTCAAAAGAGGGCAGTTAAGCTGGAGTATATATCAACAGATGAGCAGGCAGTTGATGTTCTCACGAAGTCCTTGCCAAGAGGCAAGGATGTCCATTTCAAGGACAAGATGGGTGTGGTGAAAAACACTATCCTTGGTAAGAGGGAGTGTTGATTTTTAATGTACCTTGGATAAGTGGTTTCTCATGGGTTAGTCTCTACCTAGGGAAAAGTGTCCAAAATAATTATTTTCCTAAGTGTGATTTTATAAAATGAAAGTGACTTTATAAGTGGTAAAGTCAATCTTAAATTATAAAGTGAAAAGTGACTTTAGACAAAGTACAATGTGGGTACTTTATTTAATGGGTGAGCTAAAAATTAGAAAGTGAGAATTAAATGCACATTTATTCTCATCCCTTTATCTAAATGAATCTGAGCCATTAGATCTTAAGGTTGCCCAAAAGTCATTTAGGGAAACAAAAGGGGGAAAGAAAAAAGAGATTGCATTCATTCTTCATGAGCAAATCGGATAAAGGAGTCTAAGAGCTAGAGAAAATTTTTGAAAGAGAAATTTGTTGCAGCAAGCTGAAGAAGTGATTTCTGGGCAAAGTTGGGCATGGAAATCGAGGCATAGAAGACAAAAGAATGTACAATACAAACAACATTTAATGTTGTGAGTTGCACGTCGTTCGAGAGAAGTTTTTGTGAAAAAATTGAAAAAAATTTGTATTGTCTGTATCCATACAGTACATATTTTCAGCTTCAAGTGGGCATGGAAATCGAGCCAAAGTGGGCACAATTTTTAAGGTGTTTTAGGCGGAAGAGATAAGTTGTATTTTGTTGTTTTGTTTTGTCTGCAAATGTATTTTTCCCAAACTTGAAAAATAAATAAATTTCAAGAGCTCTCTAACAGGTTTTCTCTGGAGAAGATTGAAGGGGTTTTGCCTGGGTCTGAGTTGACCAAAAATTTGTGTATTTTAAGGTGTGTTGCTGGTAACTTTATGTCCATATTTATTTTCAGCATGTGTTGATAGTCCCATGTGTTTTAATTTGAAAATTTCATTTCCAAAATTCTATATGTTGAATGTTTGTTTAGGGGAAAGGGCATTTAACTAAATGGGAGTGATAAGGTGAAATTAAAATCGAGTTGGGATTGCCTCTGGTGATGTCTCATACTTAGGGCACTCACTCTGTAAAATAATGCTCCTCACAAACTCAATCATGGAATCCCATCCCTCATAAACCTCTCCTAGGATGGGTCGGTTTGTATCTGCAAATCGAAACAAAGAAATGATAGGGTCCATGATCTGAATAAATAGATCTACCCTCTCCCACCAAGCATCATCTAGCACTATGTCCTTCACTCTTTTAGAGGCTACTTGATCTATCTTTCTCCAAAAAGACCAAAACTTTGAAATGACCATGGCCCCAAGAGTGGTCTTGACCTCCCTCAACCTCTTCAACATGATGAATGAAGAGGCAAACCGTGTATCTGCAATCTTCAGCAATGATAGATTGTTGTACTCCTTGTAGATAGTGAGGGCATTTGTATGATTTTGTACAAAGTTACGGATATGTCGTGCATTCTCAATAATGTCACCAATCCAAAGCACATCATAAGCAATG
>APFE030075910.1:51231-75165 GCA_000404065.3 Pinus taeda | reverse complement strand
TTATGTTTTGTTTTTAATATATATTTTTATTTACGTTTTGGTAATTTTTTTTTAACAATTTTTTTGTGTTTTTTCATTGTTTTTATTTTTAATTTTATGTTTTCATTACTTTTTTGAAATTTTAATGTTTTTCAAAGTCATAACAAAATCTTTTACACCATTATTTCAAAATGTTGAAAATTTACCCAAAAAAAAGGTGTTATTCCAACATCAACACTTTTTGTTTTGAGAGTGTTTTTTGCACATAAAAATTCGGTTTTACTGGCATTTTTTTAAATTGTTGGAAATTGACCCTAAAAAAAAATCCATCGTTCCATTATTAGCACATTTTATTTTCAAGTTGTTTTTTGCATGATTTTTGCACAAAAAATTCATTCTCACTGCCATTTTTAAAACATGTTCAACACTGACTCTAAAAAAAAAACCATCATTCTAGTATACACACTTTTCGTTTTTAGCATTGTTTTTCATGTTTTTTCGAGGTTTTTTGGGCAGAGTTCTCGTTTTGAGTTTATAATTCCCGTTTCAAAGTTTACATTGTTTGACCTTGCTATATTGTTGCCAACACTGCAATTCCCTCTCACTTGTTGTTGTAACTGCAACTGAGAAGCATCCAAAATATTGAATCAACTGTGTTCAGTATGATGCATCTATCTCCCGAGTTCTAACTGCTACTAGCCTCTGCATTGTCTCTAAAGAATCTGCGTTGTTGCTGACTTTGCACTGCTGCCAACTCTGCATTGCGCTCCCAAGACCTGACTGCTACTAGTGTGCAACTATCACTCTAGTACTGACTACATCATCTACCACTGATCCATCCTGTTACTAACTACTTTAGGCCACCATAGCCAAGTAATGATCCATGAGGTGAACTCCTCAAGGACCTTGCCCAATCTTTGTAGCTCTTTGGGGCTACAACATCAAATCACCCAACCTCAGTCCTGGAGGTATGGCTGCCAACATCACGAAATCTTCCTCCAACCTAGAGGACAACTTGTCGATCTCAGTTGACCCTACCAGCTGGTCCTATTTCTCCATCTTGTCCTTCTTCCTAAGAGGACATTGGGTACTGTAGTGACTGAGCTCACCACATCTAAAGCACTTGACCTTTGACATGTCCTTATCCTTCTTCTCCTTTTGCTCCCCCTACCCCTGATTGGGACCCTTAGATACGAGGGCCACATTCTCCTCCTCCTTCACACTCTTCGATTCGCTACTGCTGTTGTCGTTAATGAAGCTCTTTGACAGAGCTCGCCTCAATTACTCCTACTGCAAATCAGCCCACATTTTATCTCATCCTGGTAGGCTGTCTCTGCCCAATATACTTTGGGCAAAGACTTGCCAACCTCCGAGACAATGTTTAGTGCCAACCGTACTAACTCTGATGGTTGAGGTGTTGCGCCAACAGTTGCAAGTTGGTCTCGAACCTCCTGAATCCTAGTGAGGAAGGGATCTATGCATACCCCCTTTTTCATCCTGATGCATCTCAACTTTTCTTCTAGGAACATCTTACGTTGCTTGAAAGTACCCTGGTATAGTGTGGAATGAGCATCCTATTGATTTTTGGTAGCATTTGATGTGCTCTAGCCATGAAAATTGGTGGTGAGGCTAAGACATGTGAGATCTCCAAGCCCCAGAAATCGTTTGGATAAATTCCACCCGAATCAGTACAGAACAATGTCTAAGGAGACGGAACCAAGGTAGAGGGAAGCACTACCTCGACGGATTTCTAGCCAAGAAATCCAAATTCGAGTTGCAGCAGCAAAGGGGGATTGGAGAGGAGTGATTTGACTGTTGGCAAAAGGATTTCCAGGAGGGAAGTCAAGACTCAGAGGGAGTCTAGAAGAGGAGCAATGATGGCAGTAAACGGATTGAGGGATCAGGACAGATTGGATGGGGCTTCCAATTTTGTCATCTGGAAGGCCAGGATCCTGGCAATGCTAGATAAACATCGCATCAACGACTATGCCTTGAAAATCGTAGTTGTACTAGTTGACCCTAATGCAAATGAGAAGTATGAGGAGGCCATGGCAAAGGCAAAATGCATGATCCTAGATGGGGTCAAAGATCATGTAAAACCACATATTGTTGAGAAGTTAACAACAAGGGAGATGTGGGAGACCTTGACCACCTTATACCAGGGCTCTTCCGTGTAGCAGAAGATGTTATTGGAAAATCAGCTGAGGTCATATCAGATGCAGAAAAGAGAGGAGATAGATCACTTCCTTCTCAGGTTGCAAGGAATTCACGACCAACTTACTTCCGTGGGGTCTACACCGGATCTAGAGTGTATGGCCAGGACTGCTCTGAATGCAGTCTTCGAGGACTGGGAGACGTTTGTCCAAAGCATTTTAGGGAGAGTGACTCTCCCCAATTGGGAAGAGATGTGGGCAGCTCTTCGACAGGAAGAGATCAAGAGGTTGACCAAGGTGGGGAGTAGTGGTAAGGGAGTTCGAGTCAAGAAAGTGGAGGATGCGGCTCTAGCATTTGCGGGACAACAAGGGAAGAGGAAGAAGAAGGACATCTCCAAGGTCAAGTGCTTCAATTGTGGGGAGCTGGGACATTATGTATCTCAATGCCCCAAGAAAAAAGGAAAGAGGGAAGCTTCCGACTCAAAGGCAACTCTAGCAAAGGCGAAGAAGGATGTCGAGACTGATCACAATTGTGCCATGAGTGCTCATGCACCTCCAGAGAAGAGGTGGGGTGACATCGAGTTGTAGACGAGAGGACTACATGCAGGGGCAAAATCCTTGAGGCCCAAACTCTTGGATCACATATGGCTACAGGAACCCTTAACAGTAGCATGATGACGAGTGTCGGGTGGACCAAGGTGTGATGGAGCGACAAGGCAGTGCTAGAGTGCAAAAGTCTGTAGCAGCGTAGTGGAGGTTGCAACAGTGCGAGAGACACAGAAAAGGTTGCAGCAGCACAGTGACAGCAGAGGCAGCACAAGATGGTAGCAGAGGTAGCTTCAGCATCACGAGGCTTCTAGACTTGACCAAGATGTCAGTATTTGGGTAAAGTCAGTTACTTACTTCTCGGTAATTGAGTTGCAGTGCAACAGTTAGCAGTGGCAGTGCTATGGGCAGCATGTTGAGAGGGATTTGCAGTACAGATGTGGCAATGGCAGTAGCAGTGTCATGGGCAGCAGTACAAGAAGCAGCAGTGCAAGGGATGTGAGGCAGCAAGCTAAGCATCAGCACAGGTAACGATGCTGAAGATTTAGTGTGATGTTTCTATGGTGAAGCATTACTAGAGCACATTCCTCACTAAGAGGGAGTGTTGATTTTTGGTAGCATCGAATGTGCTCTAGCCATGAAATTTGGTGGAGATGCTAAGGCACATGAGGTCTCCAAGACCCAGAAATCGATTGGAGAAACCCCCCTAGATCAAGAGATATTAAAATAATTAATATTTTTAATGGGGTTCCTAAGTCTAAACTTAGGAAAATTAAAATATTAATGTGTATTAATATAAAATGGGTGAGAAAGTTCTAAGAAATTAGGATCAAGCCAGATCTAATTTTAGTCGTTGATTAGGGACTTAATCTCGGTTGTTGAATTGTCAACAGGAAAGTATAAGAGAAGGCTTGAGGGTCAGTTGCAGATACACCAAGACACCAAGAGAGATCAGTCAATTTGATTTTCTGGGGCAGGGTTTGCTGAGGAAATCGAGTGAGTGATCAGTTGTAGCGAGGGGTAGTTCAGCAAGAGGATTTTGATCCAAGGTTGAAGGATTCATATCAAAGAGGCAGCAGAGTGTCGGAAGAGGCAGCGTAGAGCCTAGGAGGGATGACGCAAAGGCTAAAGAGGCCAGCGCAGAGGCAGCAGAAGCTGATACAGAGGACGCAATGAGCTTCAGAAGCTGCACTAAAGTGATTCAATGGGACAGACTGAGAGTTGATTGGCTGACGCAGAGCCAGAGAGGGTGATGCAGTTCCGAAGGAGTGTGTGGAGCAGCTTTCATTGTCCGGCACAAGGAACAGCCAGAGTCACTGTGGGATTGTTCATCTGGTTGCTAATCAGCCGAAATATTTGTCTTCGGATAGAGGTATTGTTGCCAAGGATATTCTCTGAAGGGTGATCCATTTCTGGCACCCTAGTTGTATTCACAAATCTGCTTAATAATAAAACCCTCATACATGTGCACCAGTTTTCCCACATTGGGTTTTTCCGGGGACGATTGTCCAAAAATAACAGTGTCCCTTGTGTTGTCTCAATTTATTTCAGTTGTTGATCTGTATAATTGTGAAGGCCACATTTGTGTTTACTTCAATATTTATGTATTTAAATAACTTGTTAATGCAAAGAACAAGTAGGAGATAGTAAACCAGAAAATGTAGTAGGGGTTAATGATGTGCTAGATTCAAAAAATTTCACACATCCCACATCTCTTTGGTCATTCCCTTGGCCGCCATATGTAAGACTAATGATCTCGGACTCCATCCAAAATCAATCGCTTCACCCTTGCCATCTCCTTCTTGTATTCTTTCTGCTGATCTGCATCCTAAGCCATATGTAAGACTAATGATCTCGGACTCCATCCAAAATCAATCGCTTCACCCTTGCCATCTCCTTCTTGTATTCTTTCTGCTGATCTGCATCCTAAGGAACTGCCACCACATTATCTATGTAGGCTTTCAGCACATATTCATCTAGAAGGAAGGATATTCTAGCCTTCCAGATGCAATAGTTGGAAGTTCCATCCAACCTATCTTGATCTCTAAGCTCAGTTGTGGCCATCTCTGACCTGTCGAAAACTCCCTCTTTCCTTTTGCTTGGTTGTTGCTCTACTACTAGACTCCCTCCTGGAATGCACAGATCTGCTAGCTGCTATTGCCAATCTGCAGCTGGAAAATCGAACTTCCGAGACTGGAAGTCCCCTAAGAGAACTTTTCACCTCTGTTGAGTTTGCTTTTCTCTTCCACCCGACACTGATTTTGTTGCTGCAAAACCCTTTGCGTCCAACCAAGGAATATGGTTAGTGAAAAACCTAAGTTGCAGTTGCTCCCTCTGACTGTCGGAATCACTAATCTGGGCAACTCGACTTTTCTACAACCCTGCAACTGAAAACCAAACTATTGCCCCAGCAATCGGGCCTGCCTGTCTAAGCATTGCGTAGCCTCTGAAAATTTCGGCCTGCTGCTCCTTCTAAGCAGCGAAATTTTCTCCTCTGTTTCTAAGCTTCTCGGCTGATCACTCACTCTTTGATACCATGTGCAAATTTCAACTTACTGCTGAAATCCTATTGCAGTGACTGATATTAATTCTTCTAATTGATAAATTAATTATTCAGTTTATTGCTACGGCAACATCGAATTAAACACACTACAACCTTCACAAATAAAATTTTGCGGAAAATAAATAGGGCTGGAATCTAAGAAAATCTAGCACACATAAATAAAATGACACAATTATTTTTGGACAAATGTTCCCGGAAAAACCCAACTTGGGAAAACTAGTGCAACGGCTGAGGGATTTATTATTATGCAACACTGAGAAATTATGAGTACAATAATCTGGATGTCGAAATCTAGCTATCCTGCAAAGAACATATTGCCAAAATTCTAGTGACCAATTTTCCTCACCCCACAGGCAATTCTGAGCTCTGACTACAGCTCCAAGTGAGACGTCCAAACAGCCTCTGCGCAGGCCTGCGTCAACCTAGTGCAGTCCCTTCTCATGCACAGACTGAATCAGCTGCTCCTATAGCCATCCTATCTGGCCTGCCACTGGCTGAGAAACTATTTCTCTAACCTTTTGGAACCCTCTCTCGACCTCTAGAAGAGAATCTCGGCTTCTCTCCAGCAAAATTAAACTGCCTCTTAGAGGTTTCTACACAGTCCCTGCATTAACCTCACTGTGGTTCTTTTTCCTCTCTACAAATGCGATCGCTAGCTCTGGAAGGAAGACTTCCTGCACCCTCACTATCCTTGCCCCTCATTGTCTCTGCTTCCTCATTGAAGCTCGAACTCTCCGGCGATTGACTGCTGCTACTCTGGAAAATCGAATTCTCCAAGTGTCTCTAGTGTATTCTCCAAGTGCCCATTGACTTATTCTTATAATCCACTATTGGAGCACCAACAGCCAAAATTAAAACTTAATCAATGGCTAGGATCATATCGGAGTCAATCCATGTGAGTTTATAGACTATTCTCACCTTGACTTAATTAATTTTGATTAATTAACCATATTCCATAAGTTTAGACTCGAGAAATATTTAAAAATTGGCTAATAATCTAATTAAGGCATCTCTAGGTGGAATTTCCATAAACGATTTATGGTTTTGGAGATCTCGTGTATTCTAGGCTCTCCACCAAATTTCGTGGCTAGAACACATCCGATGCTACAAAAACTAACAGGCCGAAGTTGCAAACTTGAAGTTGGGTCGAAATTGTGAAGCAATAGGGCCAAATTTTGTCTTTGATGCAGTATTGATGTAGTGTTGTGGCATTTGATCTTTGGAGTCTGGAAGGACAATTTGAGGGCTGACTTGGTGGAGTGCGGAAGGTCTTTTGGTCTAAGGTCTTGGTCTATCTCAATTTGATTTACTAGTGGAAGAGTTTGATTGGGTTTTCCACTATAGACAGGTTTTAACTCTGGCTGAGTGCCTACATCTGGTGTCGTTGATCTTCATGTTTTGATTGATGATTGCTTGATGAAAAGAAGATAAAAGAAGAACATAAAGAAAATTGATAAGACTACAAGAATATCACAAGTAATTATCAACACAAGAGAATCTTTCCGCCTTTCTAATTTTCTAACAGTCCCTAGGACTGATACTCTTCAAGGATAGGGCAAGGTATCCAAGATAAGAGTAGTCCTGAGAAGGGTTGGTATCTTTGAAGATTGGGAATCCAAGATAAGGATAGCCTTGTAAGGACATACTTGATGAATATCTAGATGGGGTATGTTCCTAAAGAGGCAATGGTGGTGGTGTCCAAATATATGCCTCCTATCATTGTCGTCTAATCTAGTGGAGAGTTAGAGCTTATCAATCAAGGTCTTGCTATTTTGTAATTGACAATGCGGGTTATGAGGATGATGTTTGATGATGCTTATCAATCTGAACTCTTCTTATGGGAATATTTCAATTTGAGAGTATTCTTGTATCCGGTTGTGTAATTATGAATAGCTCCCTAGTTAAGAGGGAGTGTTGAAAAATAAAGCTAGGTTCGGTCTTCATAATTATTATTATTGTACTTGTATCATTATGTATTTCATGAAAAAGAAAACGAAGAAAAAGATATTATTATTGTTCTTCATGCTTCTAGGGTTGATTAAGTCAAGAAGAAAATTTGTCATGTGTCGAAGTCTCATTTGGATAATTCGTAACAAAAAGAAAAAAATTTATTTTGAGTCAAAAAGAGTCATTTTGTCCCACAAGGCCAAGTCGACCCTGCCTTGTCAAGTCACTCTTGAAGAGTCCCTATTTGACCGCCTGGATGGCTATAAAAGGAAGAGACTTCGACCTCATTTGATCACTCACTCACACACTTCAATTTCTGTGCAAAAGAGAAGAAGAAGTAGAGTGAAGGCTAAGGAATGAAAGGAGAATCTAAGGAAGAAAGGAAAATCAAATTTTTTTTGCTTGTCTTTGTTCACACGTGCGAAGTTGTTGGGGTTTCTCTGCTAATTACAGGGTCGAAATTTCGTTTCTGCGAAGGAGCTGGGGCAACTCTGCAAAGTTGCAGGTTCGAACTTGGGTCTTGTCGGAGATCTTGGTCTTGGATTTTGGGTCTTGGATTTCTCACTTTGATCTAATTCTATAAGAAGAGAAGTTGGTTGGGTTTTCCCCTTTTGGGGTTTTGCCCTGGCTTGGAGCCTATATCTTGTGTTCATTGTCTTTTTGTGATCCTCATTGTTTATGTTTTGGTAATTACTTGATGAAGAGAACATAATAAAAGTAATAAGAAGCCAACATATATTCACAAGCAATTATCAAGAGAAATCAACCCTAATTTGCTAGCCTATTGATTTCTCAACAATTTTAGATTAAAAAAAAAATGTTTTTTAGTCAGTGTAGTTACAAGATATGTGCAAAATCCAAAGGAAATCCATTGGAAGGCAATTGAGGTAATTTTGAGATATATCACAAGCACAATAGACTATGGGTATCAGTATTTGTATGTCAGCGATAATAATGATAGAAAGTCTATGGCAGGTTATATGTCTCTGATGGGTACAGGTCCAACTACATTGTCATGTATGAAGTAAAATGCAATTTCTCTATCTTCTTATGAGTCTAAATATTAAAAAGCAAAGGACACTAGGAAGGAAAAAGTGTCTTGTATAAACTTGGACTTGTTTAAACAATGGCTATAAAATAAGATGTGAAGCTCAGTGCAATTCAATTGGCAAGAGTCCAATTTTTAATGGGAAGACTAAGAATGTGGAGTTAGATATTAAATACCTCAAATATTATTGAGTTGGTATTTTGTATAAGTGAAGAGCAAGCAATAGATATCTTCACCAGATGGTTGACAAACGTAAAGTTCGCGAGGTTGAGATATATGCTTGGGATGAAGGAAGTTGGCATTAAGAGGGGATGTGATATAATGCCAAATTACTCCTCTTCTTATACTTCTTGATGTATTTTTAGTATTTACTATGTCCTAGTCAATATTAAGGGATAATGTTATGATGTTCAATATTACCCAGTGGCAACTTATGTGATAAAATTTTATATAGGCCTTAAAAGGACCTTTGGGCAATTGTTTGAGCAATTATTACCCCATAGTGACCATGTCATGTCTTATGGCAGTATTTTATGAAGTTAGTTATGTCAACCAGTGTTTAAAAAACGGTCGGCTCGGAACCGACTCGGCCGAGTTGGTCTGAGCCAACCTTGTATTTTGTGACCCGGCCATTGAACCGGTTCAGCCGAGTCCATATCAACCCGGTCGGCTCAGCCGAGTCCATATCAACCCGACCGGGTTACGTACAGCAACCAATGAACCCAAAAGAACAACGTTTTTTATTTTATTTTATTTTTTTGGGACTCCCTGGGCTTCCCTGTTTGACTCATGGGTTTCCCTGTTTGACTTTGATCCCTAGTATTGATATGATATTCATGGTAATGCTAAATTCTTATAGTAAAAGTGACATTCTCCTTAATCTTCATTTTCATCCTTTGATGAAAATGAAGATTGAGGAGAATGTCACTTTAACTTTTTTAACATTACCATGGAATGACTCAGGATGTTTGAGAGTGGTTCCGGCCTCATTGGATTTCATATGGAGAAAGTAGAATTTTAGATTTCATTCGAAATCCAGCAGACTTATCAGTTTTTCAGGATTTCAGGATTAGGGGATTGCAATGTTTCCATTGAATTTTGTCATGTGTTAGGGTATGGAACTCGTATTTAATCAAGAGCACCAATCCCTCTATGTACCTTGATGTGTTAAAGACATGGCTTGTCGAACCCTCCGGATTCGCTCCAACTGGGAGCTTCTAAAAATGTCGCTCCCGCGCCCTGCCTTCGCTCCCGCTCCCAAGAAACTGAGCCAAATATTTGGGCAACTCTAGCAGTACCTATAACTGGTCACAGACTTTGTTTTCGAGGTCATTTCTAGCCCCTTGTTATGGTTTTTCTTGATCTCATATCATCATCGTGTATTATGGAATGCACTGGGTCATTTTTGATATAATGGATATATTCATGAGCCTACTTTGATCATATGTTGTCTTCTATCTATATTCTAATGCTGTGTGTTTGGAAACATGAATGAAAATCTTTAAAATTATGTGTTTTTATAAAAAATAAATATTTAACGTATATTTTACAACGACCAAGTCATTGAAATCGAGCCAGCCGAGTCGATACCGAGTCGAAGTCGACCCTCGGCCGAGTCAGAGTCGGAGTTGGAGTTTTAAAACATTGATGCCAACACATAATACTAAATTGTAATTTTGGGTAGGCCCATCGGATCTATTCATATTTTAGTGAATGCCTCTAAAAGGTTAGTGAAAATGAATAAAGGGATTGTTTCCCTCATTTCCACAGACATGCAGTGAAATATATGAGGTATTTAGAATGCACAAGTACTATTCTAAAGCTTCGTGATAAATCTTGGAGTACAAGATCCACCATTAAATCTATATGTAAGTTTTGCTTCTATTTCCTTTGCTAAATTATTGTCTGTGCTTGTAGACTGAAGACTCAGTTAGGGCAATCTTTTGAGCATAATTTCTACAATGATCATATCACAATGTGTATAATAATAACCCCAAGGGTCAGCTCAATCAATTGAACCATCTGCCAAAAACATGTTGTTGACCAGGAGGATTTAGCTCTTAGGCTTAAATCCAGTCAAGTCCCTCAAGACTACCAGACAATATTGTGGCTGCCAATTGATCTACTCTCCATCTCAATATTCTGGGCAAAAGAGGGTGGGATCCCATGAGGTTTTCCTGGGAAAAAAACAGTGCATAATAATAACTCTATTAAACTATATATATACTTGCTCTCATGCATTACTCATATAAGCTGACTACCAAATCAACTAATATTTGGTTATACATGGGACCCCTTACATATTTAGGAATATTTTTTTAATTATGAAAATAACATATTTATATGATTCCTACATACATATATATGTATGTTATGTGTGCATATATTGAAATTTTGAAAGTGCTATTTCCAAACTCCATACAATTTCGAAAGCCTAAAACCATTTCGCCATTCTAGGTGACAGAATTAAAACACTTCTATAGAGAAACATAGAGAAACAGGTTTAAGTTTAAACTTTAAACATGGTTCCAACAAGCAGCACAACATTGAGACAGATTATTCATTCAATTACAACACTAGAAATTAGTTCCTTCAGTTTGGCATTCATTTGTGCATGGAAATTAAATGGAAAACCATGAGATACATACCTTGGCAAGCCCACCATAATTTATTGGCAAAACTTCAGGTGATGCTTCCTTGGTCTGATCTGGTGTCAGAGTCACAAACGCATCAATCTCAAGCACAACAGGCTCCTCACTCCTGTTAAAAACTCGCAACTCTGGACCAACTGTATCGAGCATGATCTGTTATGTGTAGAATAGTTAATTTCATAGAGCACTGAGATGCACACTGAAACTCAATAATAGCCCATTTAACGATAAAAATAGGTTGAAAATGAAGATAATTCTTATGGGCTAGATAAGAAAACTACTGAATGCATCAATAGATAATGAATATGAGTTCCAATTTAGGTGTGTGAGAGCACCAAAGTAATGCTGGGATTTGTGAACCATAATCAGTGAAAATGCAATGAGAAAAGAGAGCAAAAATTCCAAAATCAATAGAACAATAACAAAAAGCAATTATAGACCCGAGGATATTCATACTAGATCAGCAATCGTAAAGTAAAATAAGAAGGAAATATGCTCCCAGATACAAGATTAAATCTATAAATTACTGAGTCTGGATTATGTATTGTAATTTCCCTTGGGAGAAACCTGAACTGGTCTAACAGTGAATAAGCAACTTTTATAGCTAAGACAGTACCAGCAAAGTTGAAAGTCTTTTGGTAAAGATAGGCTTCGGTTTTCCCTCATTTGTGATTTTCTTATGAAAACAGTGCCTCAAAAAAAATGACAAGCTTACCAAATAAAATAACTTTAGATCAATTACATATTGAAGCCTAAAATCCGTTAGAGAATGTAAAACGTCAATATCCATGCATTTTTAATTAGTGAGAAACAAGCACAGTTTATCAGTCATTAATCTATATATAGCTAATGAAGCAATTCCATGTGTCCTAACGGACAACAGTTAGAAAAACAAACTGAACTTACAGCACAAAGTTTATTCATTCCTTTTGCAGCAATCTTCAAATTTTCAAGAGTTTCTTGGTGATAGTCATTATCTCCCCCCGAGAAATCAAACCGGGCAACTGCCATAGAATGCAGACAGTATACAGGTGTTTTTTTAGCAAACACATACTAGGACTCATACACACCAGATGAACTATCCAACTTAAACATCTGATGCAATTCTATTCAAACTCAGAAAGCTGCAAAACAATAAGCAAAACAGACACAAATCCAAAATAAAGTTTGAAGGAAAACTCACCAGACATCCCAGCCTTAAGGCAACCCTCAATCACCTCAACAGATCGTGACTGTGGTCCAAGAGTACCAATAATTTTTGTCATTGCAGGAAAGAAATTCTGCAAGGTACCAAACACTGAAGTTATGTTCAAGACTAGGATTTAATCATACGTTATCTGCAAAAGTGCTCAAAGCTTGCCAATACAATGGTAAATTATGCAAGCATTCTCAAATCAAGACTAAATGCTGTAAGGGGTAAAGGATAAGTCCTGTTCTGAATTTGGAAGCCGAACCCAGAATCCAAAACAGTACATGCTTGAATGTTTAGCAACTATTTCCAGAACATATTTAACGTAAGAATCAAACTCTTCGGAAAGATCAATTGAATCCAAGGCTGAAAACTTCACTCATGCAAGGAAAAGGAGGTTTGTCATGGTCAAAGGAGCCATTATGGCTTGCAGTTATCATTTTATGGATCACATTGGACCAAGTTTGACTTGCAATATGAATCTGATTGTGCCTGGCAGTCTATAAAACTGCCTTAAACCTAAGTTGCAGGAAACGTGGGCAGAGGGTCCATTTCCATACGGAAACAGGGAAACCCGTATGGTATGGCCCAGAAACGCATTTCCGGCCGTACTAGCCCATTTCTTGAGGAGGAAATGTGGCCAGTATGGCCGGAAATGCGTTTCCGGGCCGTATGTCAGAGTTTCCTCTTGTAACTTGACTTTTTCTTGTATTTTTTTTTTAATATTTTCGCTTCTAATTTTTTATTAGGCAACTCAAATATCCTCTAGATGTCTCTCAAGTTATAAAATGAGTTTTTTGAGTGGGGCAGCCGAAAGTTCAAGCCTATGGCCCTAGTGTTGATATGCAATTCATGGTAATGTTAAATTGTTAAAGTAAAAGGATGAAAATGAAAAATAAAGGAGAATATCACTTTTACATGAAAATGAAAAATAAAGGAGAATATCACTTTTATATCACTTTTACATGAAAATGAAAAATAAAGGAGAATATCACTTTTACATCATCCTTTTACTTAAATTTTTAACATTATCATGAAATGACTCAGGATGTTTGAGAGTGGTTTCACCCTCATTGGATTTCATATGGAGAAAGTAGAATTTTACATCTCACTCAAAATCCAGTAGACTTATCTGTTTTTTAGGATTTTAGGATTGGGGGGATTGCAATGTTTCCATTGGATTTTATCATGTACTAGGGTATGGAACTTGTATTTAATCAAGAGAACCAAGCCCTCTACGCAGGGGAAACTCCCAATAATCAAGATCATGTAGGGTACTAGGGTATGAAACGTGTATTTAATCAAGAGCACTAAGGTCGTTCGACTATGTAGGAGGAGACTCCCAATCAACACGAGACAAGAAATTAAGAAATTCTCATGGCTGATTTGGATATTGTCTACTTCATTATGCGATCATCATGAGTAAATGTGATGTAAATTTAGAGACTTATAGTTTTGCTGACAATTGACAATTTACCATAAATGTAATAATTAGAATGTATCATATATCGTTATGATTGCACATATTTCCTAAATGTCCTAATAACCTAATATATATAGTCTATTTATTATATGGGGAAACGCGAATCTATATATATATTTAGTATATTATATATATTAATATATATATATATATTTGCGTTTCCCCGTTTCCAAAATTTTTGGGGGGGGGTCACATTTCGTACCCGTGCCCGTTTTGGAAACTCACACCCATTTCCCCGTTTCGTGCAACTTAGCCTTAAACTGTGATTTCAGTTAGTTTTTGCTATGTTTAAGGGAATTTCTTCTCTATCAATTCATTGAAAGTGACAAACAATACTGAAGGAAAACAAAGCAACCCATCTAGGTTACGCAAACCACTGTTGGCCATCCACCAATGCTACTGGACATCTAGGGCATCAAAGACAGAAGGTTTTAGTCAACCAGTGATTGGTACAAGCCTCTTTTGGTTTCTTTTACAGCCGTGGGGGGTACCCCCTACACACTAGTTTCATCATTTATTAGTTGTTTGTTATTGAAGATTTATGGCAATATCTTTCAGAACTTTTTAGGAAATTTGTAGGGTTTTTAAAGTTATTTAGGTTTTCTTTTGCTAATGTGTTCTTGGATGGTTTTGATAGCCTTCACTGAAGAAGACAGAAGCCATTCCCTTGACCAATAGGTTGTTCTCATAAAACCTATAGCTTGTTCTCCTAAAAAAAATATGAGTTGTTAGACCTCCTCCCAGCCACAGCTCAACAGACAGAATAATCAGCTTTCGGCCTCAGATGTTAGGAGTAGCTCCTGCTCCTCTACTCCCCAATGATGATACAGTTGGATCTCCCGACAATTCTGGCGGACCCAAACAAGGAGAGATTGCCTTGCTTGCCTCCCTCACCATCGGCCATCAGACTCGGGAGATGCTGACCTCGTTGGCCTCATCATCAGTTCCCTTTTTACTTCTTTGAAGTTACACAGTGCAGCAGCGACATACTCCATATCTCTCATTGTTTGTCACTTCATGTGATTTATCATTTTATACATTCTCTATTTCTCTAATTGTACCTTTATTTTACTTTAGTCTTATTTTAGTCATATTTTAGTCTTGTTAGTTTTGGAGTTACAATGAAGTCGTATTTGCGCTTCCATGTAACGAACAAAGTTTGTATACGCAGCAGAATACTCAAAAGATCTAGTATATCTAAATATCCATTATAGGACAAATATATTATATAAGAATTGTATAGAAGATATGAGATGATTACAAATGAGGCCCGCTTATATATATCTAGGCAAGTGCCTTCTCATGGATGGTCATGTCCCATTAGACATGCCTCTTCAGTACTAATTACTAATTAGTGATCACTAATTAATCATTACTATATTTACATTATTTTTTATATAGATTATATTCATAACATTGCCTTCCTCTTCAAAAAGCTTTGTCCTCAAAGCTTATTACTGACAAGGCATGTCATCTATTTCTTTGTCTTGCATCTTTCAAAATTCTTCGAGTTGTGATAAAATTGTTGAACTAAGAAAGGATCTAACCATCCTAAATTAATTTTTTGTGGAACCTTGTGGCTATTAGAAACTTGTGATGAATTGTTATCACAGAACTGGATTGTATAAACTTCAGTATTCCTTGGAACATAAGTTTTTTGTTTATGTTCTAAGTGGTACAGATACGTACACTGATTGAGATGTTTGTTCTTTGATTCGGATGTTGATAAGGAGTTCTTCTGTTTTGATTTCCCCTTATCATGAGTGTGGCAGTTTCCTGATTTTCTTTAGGAACTGATGTTGTTGACTTGGCTACTAAATCATCACTTGGAATTTCCATCGTTTGAACTACAACATCTAAGTAGTAAGTACGTCCTCACTTCAGTTGGATTTGGGTTTGTTTGAACTGTCAAATTAATGGGATCTGTGTTTGTTCCCTTTTCAACTTGGACTGTTACATCTAAAGACTTTGATACTTATTTCGTGAGTAGTTCTTCTAACTTTTTTTTTGATGATTTCTTGTCATCCTTAAGTTTCTTAATTTGACTTGTTCAAGTTTCTAAGTTTACTTAGTTAGAAACCCTCCATGCACTTTATCTGATTTATTCCTACCTACTTGTTATTTTCCTTAACAAGTTATTTACAATGTAAATATTGAAAATAAACACTAGTGCACGCTCAACATATTACAAATCAGCAACTAAAAGAAATAGAAACAAACACACCATATGACACCATTATTTTTGGACTAATGTCCCCAGAAAAACCCAATGTGGGAAAACCGATGCAGCTATCTGAGGGTTTGATTTATTAACCAGTTTCAGAATACAATCTAGATGCCAAATCCGGCATACCCAACAGAGAAAACCCTCGGCAGTAGTACCTCTCCTTCGAAGACAAATGCTCCAACTAAAACCCCGGATAAACACTCTGACAGCTCCTCCGTTCCAATCTGCCCCACGAAAAACCCTAGCGTCAATCCCTAGGGACTGCATCAGCCTCTTCTGCCCTTAGCGTCAGCTTTCCCGATAGTTTATGCAGTCAGCAGTTCCGGTTGTTCCCAGCAATTCACACAGTCAGCAGTTCCGGTTGTTCCCGACAGTTCAGGCAGTTCCAGTTGTTCCCAGTAGTTCCGACTTCTGCCCTCTGCGTCAACTTTCCAAGTAGTTCCGACAGTTCTTGACAATTCCGGTTGTTCGCAGCAGTTCTGACTTCTGCCCTCTGCATCAGCTTTCCTGACAGTTGCAGCTTCTGCCCTCTGCGTCAGCTTTCCCGGTTGTTCCGACAATTCCCGGCAATTTTGGTTGTTCCCGACAGTTCCGACTTCTGCCCTCTACGTCAGCTTTTCCGACTATTCCGGCAATTCCGACTTCTGCCCTCTACATCAGCTTTCCCAGCTGCTGCGTTGGTCCTCCCGTCACTATCTCTACTTCCGTATTCACTGCCCCTCAGCGGAAATTCCGATCACTCTCTCAACTTTCTCAGCAAACCCAGCCCCCAAAAAGTCGAAATCTTGATCTCTTGGTGTGTTCTCCAAGTGACCCTCAAGCCTCCTCTTATACTTTTCTCGTTGACAAATCAACGACCGAGATTAAGTCCCTAATCAACGGCTAAGATTAGACCTAGCTTGATCCATGACTTTTGGACCATTCTAACACAATTTTATATTAATTCACATTAATATTTTATTTTCCCTAAGTTAGACTTAAGGACTCCATTAAAAATATTAATTATTTTAATATCTCCTAAACTGTTTAGAATCTGCCCAAACCCTCTCTGGGTATTGGAGATCTCATGTGCCTTAGCCTCTCCACCAATTTTCGTGGCTAGAGCATATCCGATGCTAACTCAAATCAACACTCCCTCTTAGCAAGGACTGTGCTCTAGTAATACTCTTCATTGAGCATCACTCTGATCATCCAGCATCGGTCCATGTGCTGATGCTAGGCCTCTTGCCCAACATCCTCTATACCACTACCCATGGCCCTACCACTGCCACTGCTGCATCCGTACTGCAACTCCCTCTTATCATGCTGCATCGTGTTGTAGTACTACAACTGCTAACTGCTGCACTGCAACTCAGCTACTAAGAAGTAACTGATCTCCCAACTCTGACATCTTTGTCAGGCTAGAAACATTCCTGATGCTAAAGCTCCCTCTGTCACTGACAAGTGCTCCCTCTCTGACCTCTGCGCTGCTGCAACAACTCTGTGCATCTCGCACCGTTGCACACCTCTCTGTGTCGTCTTGCACTGATACAACACTCATATGCCTCTCCCACTGTTGCAGCCTACTAACCTCGCATTGTCCTGGGAATCCTGCACAGTAACTCCCTCTATCGCTCCATCCGCATCCGTCTCTACCGACATCCGCCAATCTTGCTACTCCTCTTCGGGGCTCCTGTAGCTAGGTATAATCCAAGAGGTTGGGTACCTCAAGGATCCTGCTCCTCAGCTTCGATAGTCCTCTTAACTACAGAGCGATGTCTCCCCACTTTTGCTCAAGTGGTGTGTGTGCACTCGTGGCACAGTCATCGTCTGTCTCCACTTCCTTCTCTACCCGCGCTAGCGTTTCCTTAGTCTCGGAAGGACTCTCCCTTACTCTTCTTCCTTGGACACTGGGTCGCATAATGACCCAGCTCCCCACAGTGGAAGCACTTGATCTTGGAGAGATCTTTCTTCTTCCGTTTCTCCTGCTTTCCGTCAGATGCTAGGGCCACGTCTTCCTCCTCTTACTTGACTTTGATCCCCTTGTTGCTACTAGCCGTGTTCGACTGTCATCTGATCCCTTCCTAATGAAGAGTTGCCTACATCTTGTCCCAAGGTGGAAGTGTCCCCCGGACCAGTATACTCTGGACAAATACTTCTCAGTCTTCCTCATTCAGTCTTCCGAAGAAGGTGTCAATTGATTGTCCCTTCTTCATCTGATACAACCTCATCTGATTCTCAAGCAGCATTCTTCTCTACACATAAGTATGTTGGTACAACTTCTTGAGAGCCTCCCACATCTCAAATGTTGTTTCCTTCTCGGCTATGTGTCGTACTACATGATCCTTGACCCCGTCAAGGATAATGCTCGTGGCCCTCGCCATCGCCTCCTCATACCTGTCATTATCACTAGGGTCGACTGGGATAGATATTACCTTCTAGGCGAAGTTCTTGACACAATTCCTGTCAAGTACAGATAAGATTCTAGCCTTCCAAACTGCGAAGTTCAATGCTCCATCCAGTGTAACCTGGTCTCTTACTCCGTGTACTCCCATGATGCTCCTCTACTTCCCTCCTGGAAGTTCTCTGTTCAACTCCTTTGAGTCTCTACTTCCCGTCTAGAAGTTCTCTTCTGGACTCCCTCTGAGTCTTAATTTCCCTCCTGGAAATCCTTCTGCCGCTTGTCGAGATGCCCCCTACTCTGATCGTCTTGTGCAACCGCACCAATGATTCGGGTTCCTCGGCTAGAAACCCTCGGTAGCAACTCCTCTGGCCCTGCTCTGTCAAGTATTGTTCTGACTATAGTACCTCACCAGCTCCACTTTGCAATATTCTTGCAGCGTTCTAAACCCCAGCAACTGCCTATCTATGGACTGTGTCAGCCCCTCTCTGCATCACGCTAGCCCTGGGTCAGCCCTCTGGCACTTTGTGTCAGCAACACTGGCCTCTATGAGGCTCTGCGCAGCTCCCGGCTACCTCTGCGTGGCCCTACGTGAGCCCTGGCTGGCTCTGCGTCAGTCTCCTTAGTTGTTGCGCTGCTAGAAACAACTTTTGTCAACTCGAGATAGTTGTTTTTTGTTGCTATTGCTCCACTTAGCTAATGTCCTTTAGTCCTCTTGTAATCTGCAATCACACTCTGATCCCATGTTGAAGTTTCTAATTTTACTTAGTTAGAAACCCTCCATGCACTTTATCTGATTTATTCCTACCTACTTGTTATTTTCCTTAACAAGTTATTTACAATGTAAATATTGAAAATAAACACTAGTGCATGCTCAACATATTACAAATCAGCAACTAAAAGAAACAGAAACAAACACATCATATGACACCATTTTTTTGGACTAATGTCCCCGGAAAAACCCAATGTGGGAAAATTAGTGCAGCTATCTAAGGGTTTGATTTATTAAGCAGTTTCAGAGTACAATCTGGGTGCCAAATCCGGCATACCCAACAGAGAAAACTCTCGACAGTAGTACCTCTCCTTCGGAGACAGATGCTCCGGTTGAAACCCTGGATAAACACTCCGGTAGCTCCTCAGTTCCAATATGCCCCACGAAAAACCCCAGTGTCAGTCTCTAGGGACTGCGTGAGCCTCTTCTACAATCTACGTCAACGTTCTTGGCAGTTCAGGCAGTTCCCGACAGTTCTGGCTTCTACCCTCTGTGTCAGCTTTCCTGGCAATACAGGCAGTTCCCGACAATTCTGGCTTCTACCCTCTGTGTCAGCTTTCTTAGCAGTTCAAGGAGTTCCCAACAGTTCTGGGTTCTGCCCTCTACGTCAGCTTTCCCGGTAATTCTGACAGTTCCTGGCAATTCCGATTGTTCTCGACAGTTCCGACTTCTGCCCTCTGCATCAGCTTTCCCGGCAGTTTCGGCTTCTGCCCTCTGCGTCAGCTTTCCCGATTGTTCCTGGCAGTTTCCGCTTCTACCCTCTGCGTCAACGTTCTCGACTGTTCCGGCAATTTCAGTTGTTCTCGACAATTCCGACTTCTACCCTCTGCGTCAGCTTTCCCAACTGTTCTGACAGTTCCCAGCTATTCCCAGAAGTTCCGGTTGTTCCCGGCAGTTCTAGTTTCTGCCCTCTACGTCAACTTTCTTGATTGCTGCGCTATTCCTCGAGACACTATCTCTGCCTCTCTGCTTCTGTATTCACTTCCCCTCAGCTGCAATTCCAATCACTCTCTCAACTTTCTCAGCAAACCCAACCCCAAAAAGTCGAAATCTTGATCTCTTGGTGTGTTCTCCAAGTGACCCTTAAGCCTCCTCTTATACTTTTCTCGTTGAAAAATCAATGGCCAAGATTAAGTCCCTAATCAATGGCTAAGATTAGATCTGGCTTGATCCATGACTTTTGGACCATTCTAACACAGTTTTATATTAATTCACATTAATATTTTATTTTCCCTAAGTTAGACTGAGGAACTCCATTAAAAATATTAATTATTTTAATATCTCCCAAACTGTTTAGAATCTGCCCAAACGCTTTCTGGGTATTGGAAATCTAATGTGCCTTAGCCTCTCCACCAATTTTCGTGGCTAGAGCAAATTCGATGCTGCCCCAAATCAACATAAGTGAGTAGACTTTGATTATGGTTTATGAGACGTAAGAGTTCTTTGGTTTCTGATTCATCAACCTTATTTTCAATGTTTTGACTTTTAAAATTCTCATCTTTTAGATCTCTGATTTGTTCTAATAACATTTGATTAAGGGTTTTTTAACGTAAATGTTCTTCTTCCTTCTTTGATAGATTCTTGTTAAATTCCTTCTTGAGACTTTCCTTTTCTTGTTCTAAGTTGTTTTTTTTAGCTTTACACTTCCTGACTTGTGCAAATTGTTTTTGGTTATGATCTTTTAAACAAGAATTTTCTTCGTTTTTATTATATATGACCTCCTCAAGCTCTTTTTACTTCTTCAATATTGTGTTTTGATTTTTTGAGGTATAAATTTCCTAACACCTTTAAAGTCTTCTAATGAGGGCATTATCAATTCTGACTTCATTGTCATGTCTCAAAATGTGATCATATTTTCATTATAAGAAAACATCAAAATGTTTTTCTCTATAGACTCCTAAGTCTAAGTGTTCCTCCAGAGGAAAATGAAAGTCCAAGAAAGTTCCTAGACATAGCCCCATTGCAAAGATATTTTCATTCTGAATCTACTGCAACTTAAATGGGCAAAAATGGACTTAGGATGCAGAAGTTATCGCTCAAAGAAAAAGCCCTTTGTTCCTTAGAAAAAGAGTCAAAATCCCTTAAAAATGAGCAAAAACTCTTATAAAGGAAAATTGCATCGGACCAGGGCAAAAGAACAGACTTAAGCGGAAAGGGGAGAAACCCCCTATCGTCGATCCCCAACATATCGGATCGGAGGCAGACACACATGCGATATCGGGGGCTTGGATTTGGCGATTGCAATCATGCGATACACCAATCGTCGATGGTCGGATTGGTGAATCGGCATCGGCGATACACAGAGGCCCGGGCCAAGCGACATTGCGATCGCCGAAATCGGCGATTGGCGACCCCCAATGCCAATAAAAAGGTCGGACCCGATAAATTTTCAAAGCCCAATTGTATAAAATTTCAGGTCCGAGAATTCGGATTTTCATGTATTTCCCGTGTATTTGGGATTTTACCCAAAACACATATGCAATGCAATAAGCGATGAATCTGGACCCGAAAGGGTTTATAAATGCAAATGTAAATTATTTGAAGTCTGCCATAAAGCCATTCGGCAGTATTTTCAGTGTTTTAATGTATTTTTATAAATACAAAGAAAATGCGAATGGGCAATATAACGAACCCGAAAGAGTTTTATAGCACAGCAAGATGTGTTTTGAGTTCTGTAAAGGCAGATTTCGGGCAGGCCTCAAGCGGAAAATGGTTTTGGGCTAGCTCCGGCCGAGCCCATAAAATGGCTGCCACGTGTCCAAGCTGAGGAGAGAGAAAACCACCCTTATCGAGCTGTTAACCCCCGTATGAAAGGGCCGCCCAAAATGAACCACACCCGTTGGATCTAGGTCTCCCAGATCAACAGTGGAGATGCGATGTTAGTATAAAAGCCGGACCCAATGGAATATAAGGCAAAGTTCATAATTTTTTAAGTCTGATAGACGCGTTTGGGCAGATTTTTACAGGCTTTCTGTCTATTTTCCTATGTAAGCCGAGAACGACCATCTTTGGGATTTCAAGGGCACTGATGGTCCATTCCATTACAAAACAGGTGGCCACCATCCCTGAAGGCGTTTGGTAATGATTGCTGACGCTCAGAGGGGGATTCGAGCGGACAGAGGATGGGAGCCAGAGAACCCAAGAAGAGGAAACGAACAGACAGTGCCAGTTGGCTTAAAAGCCATGAATGTTAGAAACAGAAAGGGGTTGTTGTTGGAGTTGTTGCTGAAACCGAGCATAAGCAGGCAGAGCAGAAGGAAAAGCGAATACGCAGAGGCCGAGAGATAGTTGAGAAGCCAGAGCCAAAGAACCGAGAGCCTAAGAGCCAAAGCCAGAGCAAGAAGGCCGAGAGTCTCAGAGCTGGGGAGAGAATGGCATTCTAAACCCATTGTTTTTGTGCTAAACCATGGAGTTGAGCCAGAGAGCTTGTAAAAAGATTGTTTCCATAATACCAGAGAGCCTAGTCAAGTTGACTAGAGCTCAAGGAGATGTAGCCCAAGAGTTTTGGGTTAACTCCTCATTAAATTGTTGTCTTACGTGTGTTGTTTTATTGCTGCAATATATCTGCTGCTTTAGTTACTGTTATATGTATTTATATATATCAGCTGAAGCATATTAACTTAAAACACATAAACAGTCAACAATAAACATAAGCATACACCTTATTTCAAGCACATATTCAATTCCATATTGGTTAATCATAAAGACTTGGGAACATTTAAGCTTTGGAAGTGGGAGAGGTCCTTGTAAGTTAGAAAAGGAGCCTAAGTGCCCCATTTTCAGAACAGATGGTATCGGAGCCTAAGTTTGGTTAACCCCACCTTCAAAGAAGGTTATATTAGAATGCTTGATTGACAGAGCAAAGATTGCTTGTCTCAAAGGTTTTTGGGCAGTCAAGGGTTGATTGTCTGATTGATTGTATGCTTGTTGCATACTGACTATTTTCTGAGTTTGAAGAGGAAAAGGGAGGGTTGTTAATAGCCCAGTCTAGGAAGGACAAGAAGGAAGAAGGGTTGAAGGTATTCTTCTATTCCAAAGGACCCCAAAGCAATCCTTGAAGCACAAGAGGTTTGTTGCAAAGGTTGATTTATAAAGCTCTTTATTAATCTTGTTTGAAGTTCTTTTGTTCATTGGTATAATGACAACTTCTACAAGTGAATCGTCAAATTCCTCTTTCATCACAAGACTCTATGATGGAGACTTGAAGCAAGACTTGTTCATTATGATGGACAAGGTGAGAGAAATGTATGAGGATGGAAGAAAGAGCAGCATACTTAAAGAGCAGTTGAATTCCATGCAAGAAGAGAAGTAGTTGCTTTCTAACAAACTACAGGAAAAGGAGAGGCAACTCCATATTGCAAATATGAACCTGAAAAGGATGCATGAGTTGGAGTCACAACTCTTTGTTGCCAAAAGAAGCCTTGGTCAAGTATCAGCTTGAAGAAGAGGTAAACCATTCTAGTTTGTCTTCAAATTCCTCTAATAATGCTTATATTGGTTCTTTTGAAAAACATACTAGAGACATAGGTTTCACGCTAATGCCCAAGATGGGCTATGAAGAAAAGGGCTTGGGAAAACATGCGCAAGATATTGTTGAGCCAATAATGATTGAGTAAAGGCCTAAGTATTTGGGTCTTGGCTATGGACAGTCTCATGGAGAGAGTTCCAAAGCTGCCATGAAGGCCATTGAAATGACTCCAAGAAGGAGTTGCATTGCAGAGTGTGAAGATTGTGTTCAAGAGGAATGCAATAGCTCGAAACATCATTTACAGGATGCAGGTGTTCAAAAGCACACACTTGAACCAGAGAGTTGTGAAAACGCTAACAGCCTTGAAGAGATTGATGGTGTTCCAAAGGGAGTCACTCCTTCATTTGCTTCACCTCCTCATGAAGGCAATAAAGGTGAAAGAGGAAGGTATAAATCTGGTTCTAAACACATTCCTTTTGATTTTGCAAAGCATGGTAAATTTCCACATAAGCATGGGAAAAGAATTGC
>APFE030075910.1:4420-51095 GCA_000404065.3 Pinus taeda | reverse complement strand
GCATGTTCCTTTTGTGGTTTGGATAACCATCATGTTTCTAGATGTTGGAAGAGAATGGCCACATACAGGAAACTTTTGAAGGAAAAGAAGCAAAAAGCCAAAGGTCCATGGGACAAGGCAAATCATGCTATCAAGAGGATGCACATGTGTTGCACTTACTGCCATAAGCAAGGGCATCTTGCTGAAAGGTGTTGGACTTTGAATCCAACAATGCTTCCACAAAAGCTGAGGAAAGTGAAAAGAGAAGATGGCAGAAATGGAAAGGAAGTTTCCATGAATGATGTGTCTCAAGATGATTCACATGTTGATACTGATGTGCAGACAAAGGAAAGACCTTTGAACTGGATTGGTAAGAAATGGTTAGAGTTCTTTTCCAATTAAGGTTGCATGTCTATTGATGCATCTATTTGCATTTCTTTGTTGATGAGATGCAAGTTGCGGGACTTTACCAAGATGGTGAATGCAAAAAGGTTGAGTAGGAGACTCACTTTGTTTCTGCAACATTATATTTCATTTCAGCTTCGAAAGTACAGTGTGCTTAAGTGAAAGTTGAAAGATGAAATGCAGCATGAGCATGAGATGGATGAGCACAGGGATGTCGATGTTTTCCTTGTATTTGAACATGTATGTGTAATTAACTTGAAGGGTTGATTGCTTTGTTGTAAACATGCATGTAATGCAATATTAACTTGGAAAAAGTTGAATTGGTCTCTAGGATGGAGATAGTGATGAAGTGTTTCATCTTTTGAAAAGAATCCTAATAGTCTTTTTCTACATGCTTGACTTGAAGGGTCATTTGTTCTAAAGAGTCAAGACATGTTTTGTGGGCTTGTTATCTAGTCCATCATTTGTATGCAGATGTAAGACATGGAGGTGTTCACAAGCTATGAAATCTGTTTCTTTTGTTGAAGCAAAAGTTTAGGCCATCCAGTTGTTGTCTATATTTAATTTGTTGTTGACAGCTTGTCAAAAAAGTACAAATGAAAGTTTTGTGGAGCAGATGTACTTCACATTTGTTTGAGCCACCTTGGATCAATGATCAAGACAGAAAAGCTCAAACTACCTTCTCTAACCATTTCAGCAGGCGTTCTGTAGGAACGCAATCCAGCCCATCCAACAAGGGAAATCGTTAGAGACTTTGGTTCAGAGGCACTATGCAAGGCAAGTGTGTGGAGGCTGAAAGAAGAGGGTGTTGTTACTCTCAGGTACTATTCAGATCAGTATATTAGTATTTTGGAGACCAAAAATTCTTTTAGTGGGAAGGCGTGAACCAAAATGGATTTTGGATAGCCCCATTGCAGAGATGTTTTCATTCTGAATCTACTGCAACTTGAATGGGCAAAAATGGACTTAGGATGCAGAAGTTATCGCTCAAAGAAGAAGCCCTTTGTTCCTTAGAAAAAGAGGCAAAATCCCCTAAAAATAAGCAAAAACCCTTATAAAGGGAAAATCGCATCGGACGAGGGAAAAAGAGAGGACTTAAGCGGAAAGGGGAGAAACCCCCGATCGCTGATCCCCAACATATCGGATCAGAGGCAGACACACATGCAATATCGGGGGCCTAGATCTGGCGATTGCGATCATGCGATACGCCAATCGCCGATGATCGAATCGACATCGACGATACATAGAGCCTCGGGCCGAGCGACATTGCGATCGACAACCCCCAATGCCAATAAAAAGGCCAGACCTGATAAGTTTTCAAAGCCCGATTGTATGAAATTTCAGGTCCGGGAATTCGGATTTTCACGTATTTCCCGTGTATTTGGGATTTTACCCAAAACACATATGCGATGCAATAAGCAATGAATCTGGACCCAAAAGGGTTTATAAATGCAAATGTAAATTATCTGAAGTCCACCATAAAGCCATTTGGCAGTATTTTCAATGTTTTAATGTATTTATATAAATACAAAGGAAATGCGAATGGGGCGATATAACAAACCCGAAAGGGTTTTATAGCACCACAAGATGTGTTTTGAGTTCCGTAAAGGCGAATTTTGGGCAGACCTCAAGCAGAAAAATGGTTTTTGGGTTGGCTCCGCCCGAGCCCATACAATGGCTACCACATGTCCAGGCTGAGGAGAGAGAAAACCACCCTTATCGGGAGATTAACCCCCATACGAAAGGGCCGCCTGAAATGAACCACAGCAATTGGATCTGGGTCTCCCAGATCAATGGTAGAGATGCAATGTTGGTATAAAAGGCGGACCCGCTAGAATATAAACTGGAGTTCATAGTTTTTGAAGTCCAATAAACGCATTTGGGCAGATTTTTACATGCTTTCTGTGTATTTTCCTGTGTAAGCCGAGAACGACCATCTTTGGGATTTCAAGGGCACCGATGGTCCATTCCATTACGGAACATGTGGCCACCATCCCCGAAGGCATTTGGCAATGATTGCTAACGCTCAAAGGGGGATTCAAGCAGACAGAAGCCGAGAGCCAGAAAGCCCGAGAAGAGGAAATGAACGAGCAGCGCTAGTTGGCTTAAAAGCCGTGAATGTCAGAGACAGAAAGGGATTGTTGTTGGAGTTGTTGAAACCGAGCATAAGAAGACAGAGCAGAAGCAAAAGCGAATACGCAGAGGCCAAGAGACAGAGCCGAGAAGCCAGAGCCAAAGAGCCAAGAGCCAGCGCAAGAGCCTAAGAGCCAAAGCCAGAGCAAGAAGGCCGAGAGCTTCAGAGCTGGGGAGAGAATGGCATTCTAAAACCATTGTTTCTTTGTTAAACCGTGGAGTTGAGCCAGAAAGCTTGTAAAAAGATTGTTGCCATAATCCCAGAGAGCCTAGTCGAGTTGACTAGAGCTCAAGGAGATATAGCCCAAGAGTTTTGGGTGAACTCCTCATTAAATTGTTGTCTTATGTGTGTTGTTTTATTGTTGCATTATATCTGCAGCTTTACTTACCGTTATATGTATTTATATATATCAGTTGAAGCACATTAACTTAAAACACATAAACAGTCAACAATAAACATAAGCATACACCTTATTTCAAGCACATATTCAATTCCGCATTGGTTAATCATAAAGTCTTGGGAACATTTAAGTTTTGGAAGTGGGAGAGGTCCTTGTAAGTTAGACAAAGAGCCTAAGTGCCCCATTTTCAAATCATTTTAACATGGACGTACCTAATTCTTTAAACCAAGGTCGATCAAGAATTATGTCAACCTCTCTATCAAACATAGTTACAACACAAAATTGAAATATGTACTCATAATGATCTACTGTCACTTGTAAATCATCAATTTCATATTTTTCACCAAAAATATCTCTTTTTTCGTCTACATTGGCATCTAAAATTAATAGGTGATTCACTAGATTAATATTTATGTAATTTTCCTCGTTGCTTGTACTGATAACAATATTAATATTTTTCCCTTAGATATTTTGGTTCCTTTTTAATGTAAATAATTCGTGATGGGTAATTTAAATACCCTTCCTTCATTTCTGAATTAGATTCCATTTCCTTCTTGTTAGCGATTGGTTCCATGTTGCCTTGATAATTTATTCACGAAATATTTTGATTTTAAAGTTTATATATTTTTGGATTTTTGGTTTAAGTGAGTCTTTCCTCAAAATATAATAAATCTCTGTCCTTTTTTTAATTTATTTTTAAATTTTCCCCTTTTTTATTAATTTTTTTTAAATATCTCATATATAATTCTTTTTTCTCTGTTACTTCAAAATTTACTAAAAGTTAATATTAACTTGATGCTTTTTCTTTTCCTTTTTCTTTTCTTTTTTTAAAGTATCCCTCGTCTCTATTATTATAGACCGAATTATCAAATTGAACCCACTATTACCATTTTATATGCTTCAATTAATATAATCTTTTTGAATTGATTAGACCTTCAAACAATGCGACTTTAGCCCTTTAATTAATTGAATTAATTGAGTTTGGAGGGTCACAACTTACATTGGACCGTTTTGGAGTCCAATTAACTGCAATTCAACGGGAGAGGGAAAATGTTTGGATTGACAAGCAGTTGTGCGGTCGTGGGGGCTGAGAGGGATCTGACAACTAGAGTGACTCGAGGGGGAGGTTGTGTCAATCAAAAAAGTTGTAATTGTGGTGGGGAGAACTAACTGTCAGCGACAAGGTGATTTAGCAGCAATGGTTGGACCAAAAAGGAATAGTCGCAACGAATCACTCGGTGGAATAAGGCTAGTCTATCAATGGCAGTGACAGAACAAGGCCTAACGGTCGATGGTACGTAGTGCTGTCAGGGGCAGTTATTCGAGTTTGGTCAGTCGTCCCTTGATGTTCTTTATATGTGTGTGTGTGTTTAACTCTCTTTTTTTAGTTTTTTTCTATGATATATGCACCCTTTTTTATTATTAATGGCCAAATGACGGATGGCAAACCTACAAATTGGAGAAGCTCCAAGCTGTCTAGCAAAACACTTCAATTCTGACGGCAACAAAGTTGACAACAATTTTGATGGCCAAAGGTCGGGATTGAAGAATGAGGCTCTAATACCAATGTAACGAACAAAGTTCATATACGCAATAGAATGCTCAAAATATCTGGTATATGTAAATATCCATTATAGGACAAATATATTATATAAGAATTGTACAAAAGATATGAGATGATTACAAATGATGCCCGCTTATATATCTAGGCGGGTCCCTCTTCATGGATGGTCGTATCCCATTAGACATGCCTCTTCAGTACTACTTACTAATTAATGATCACTAATTAATCATTACTATATTTACATTATTTTTTATATAAATTATATTCATAACACTCCACTTGTTTTGCATTTACATTGGATATATCTTTTAGTCCCATTAACCTACTCTTGTGGTCACCCAAGGACATTAATAAAATTATCTTATCTTATTTTATCTTATTATAGTCTTTACCTTGCTGAAAGTAAACCCTTACTAGTAGCAAACATTAAGGATTAAACAGCAAGTAAGCAATAAGCCATAAACAACAGCAAAACATTAAACCAAAAAAGTGAAAATCACAAGGGAGAAAGACTGACATAGAAACTTAGTTGATCACTGAACCTTTTCATAGTAGGCTCACAACTTGATTCCCAACCTAGCTTGAATGGTACGAGTTGGAAAAGGAATGTCCATAGTCAAGCAAGGAAGGCCATTGTTGATTTTTTGTACTATTCCCACATCCCTTTCAACTATGGCAGAAGCATTGACTGGCAATAGATGATTGACATGGTCAATTTTGCAAGTCCATGATTCAAATCCAAAAATATATGAGCCTTAAGACAGATTTGTTGTTGAAAGCATTGATGATATCAAGCTTATACTTGTCAAATTTCATTCATCTAGGTAGAATCAAGGTGACCATCATCAATGATGGATGGACAGATCAAAGTAATAAAACCTTAATAGATTTTCTCATATCTTGCCCAAAGAGCACAATTTTTCTCAAATAATTGGTTGCCTTAGACAAAATTAAGAGTGAAATGATGGAGAAATTTGTCCAAGATGTAGAGAAGAAAATGTCACGCTTGTTACCAACAATGTAGCTAATTACATGGTTGTTAGTAAATTTTTTGAGCTAAGTCACCCCTCCAAATCTTGGACCTCTTGTGCAAAACATTGCATAGATATAATGCTTACCATTCGTAAAATTGCTTGAATACGAGGTGGTGGATAAGGCAAAATCCATTACCAAATAAATTTACAATTACACAAATGTCCTCAAGGCAATGTGAATACACTCTAAAGGCAAAGAACTATCCTAAGAGATTACAAACGCGAAATCTAAGATTTGTTCTCAAAGAAACACAAAGACACAAAGCGAGGAGTCCCAAAGAAGAAAGGAAAACTCTCAAGAACCCAAATAGTATAATTTCTTCCTCGCTCTTTCTTTTTATGCACAATCTACTACAAGTCCAAGTCTTCAAATAGCAAAGTTGCTTGTCCTTGTCATTTGCCTAATCCATTTTATTTGACCATGGTTTAATGGGGATCTAGTTAATATTACTTTCAGATCGAACTAAAAACAACAAATTCTAAGTACATCTAAGCTTTTTTGACTCATTTGCATGCTTCATAGTTCATACTCATGCCTTTGGTATTCTTGGCAACACTCAAGACAAGAAAGAGTTAATACATCACAGAAAGGTCTATCACCACTTTGTAGTTCATGATAAAGTGCATTTATACTTACATTAACAAGCATTCGAACGCAAGGTATGTGCACAACATCACACATCCTTTATACCGATATTCAGAACGTGAGACATAATGCTTTTCAACTAGATATAACCTCTCATAAAAGTACATATGACATAATCAGCATTGAACGTTCAAAAACTTGTGAAAATCCACATTGAAAATAAAAATCTAATTAATTCATCCCCAAACTATTATTCTAAACTTCCAATCTCTAGTTGAATTGGATACAATATTCGTCATGAGAATGTGCACAGCTTAACATGACTACAACCCATCATATCTTATTGCTAAGAAAAATCAACTTCTCCATTACGCAAAATGAATCTTGCATCATCGTATCTTATTGCTAAGAAAAATCAACTACTCCATGTGAATTCCGAAATACAGGATCCTACTATAGCAACTGATTAAGTTTCTTCTATTTGTTAAATGAACTGAACAAATTATTTACTGCATTCTACTGTAAATATCGAAACTAATACACTGCAGCCTTCACAAATACAATACTACGGAAGAAAAATAATGTTGGAAGAATAGATGTACACACACACAAATACATAGTTGTTTTTGGACCAATGTCCTCGGAAAAACCCAGCTTGGGAAAACTAGTGCAACAGCTAAGGGTTTTATTATTATGTAGTAGTAAATCTGGGTACAGAACTATGGATGCTCAAATCTAGAAATCCAAATAGAGAAATGATTGACAGAAAGTCTAGTGAGAAAAATCTCACTCCCACTGGTGATCCGAAACTAACCTTGGCTCAAGATGAGCTGCTCTTCGTTGCCTCTGCGCAGTCCCTGCATCATCCTACGCAGTGATGTGTCTCACAACTCGAACTAGCATCTCTCTCGCTAACTGATCAGCTATTGTCTGGAAGATTGCTTCTCCTGGCCTCTGGGCTCCCACTCCAACTTCTAGCACTGAATCACTGCTTCTTCCCAGCAAAATACAGAATCCCCTCAGAAGCACTGCGTTGCCTCTCTATGGCACCCACTGCCTCTCTGCTATGCACTCACCGGACTAGAAAATATCCCTCCGGCCTTACTATCCCTACCCCTCTCTCTCACTACTTCAATCTTACTAAATCAACTCCGGCAACTGAATGTTGCTACTCTAGAGATCGATTTCACAGCAAAATCGAATTTCTGGTGTCTCAAGTGTGTTCTCCAACCCCCATCGAATTTCTTCTTATAATCTCTCGTTGAGACAGCAACAGCCAAGATTAAAACATAATCAATGGCTAAGATTAACTAGAACTTGATCTGTCTTCTTCTAGAAGAATCTCACCATGACTTAATTGATACCCTTTAATTAATCAGTTTTCCTAAGTTTAGACTTAGGAACTATTAAAAAAGTGATTATTTTAATTAAGTCATTTCTGTGTGGAATTTCCAAAAAAGATTTCTAGGTTTTGGAGAATACATGTATTCTAGCCTCTCCACCAAATTTCATGGCTAGAACACATTTGATGCTACAAAAACTAACACTCCCTCTCAGCGAGGAACATGTTCTAGCGCTGCACCAACTGAAGCAACACCCTGTCTCTGCACCACCTCCTGTCACGCAATTGATGTTTGGCTGCTATTGCCCATCAACTACTGCGCAACTCTTATATACGATGCATCTTTGCTGCTGTTGGCCTTGTTGAACTGTTGCCAACACTACATCTACACTGCAACTCCCTCTCCATCTGCTGCTGCAACAATGCAACTGATAGGCATCCAAAATATTGAACCAATTGTGGACAGTATGATGCATCTGTCACCTGAGTCCTCACTGCTGCTAGACTCCATGTTGTCACTGAAGCCTCTGCAGTGCTACTGACTCTACACTGTTCCAACTGCACTACTGCAAACTCTGTTCTGCGCTACTCGGTATCTAACCGCTACTAGCTACTGCATCTATCACTCTGGCATCTGACTGCACCATCTTCCGTTGATCCATCCGGCTACTAAATGTTATGGGCTCCCGTAGCAAGGTATTAATTCATGTGGTGGACCTCCTCAAGAATCTTGCCCATCCTGTAGCTCTCTGGGGCTACAAAACCAAATCATCCCACCTCACTCCTGGAGATATATCAGTGATCATGGCAAACTCTTCCTCCAATCTGGAGGACAGCCTGTCGATATCCACGGATGCAGCGTGTTGATCCTGCTCCTCCTCTTTGTCCTTCTTTATGAGAGGACATTGAGTGTTGTAGCGGCCAAGCTCACCACATTTGAAACATTTCACCTTGGAAATGTCCTTCTTCCTCCTGCACTGCTCCTACTACCCCTTTGATGCAAGGGCCACATTATCTTCTTCCTTCACTTGCTTCGTCCCACTGTTGCTGTTGTTGCCATTGATGGTGCTCTTCACCAAATCTCGTGTCATTTCCTCTTGCTGCAAATCAGCCCACATTCGATCCCAATCTGGCAACTTTTCTTTGCCCAGCATACTCTGGACGAAGACCTGCCATTCTTCGGAATCATTGTTGAGAGTTAACTGCACCAATTTTGTAGGCTAGGGCACTGACCCTACTGCAGATAGTTGGTCTCGCATATCTTGAAGCCTCGTGAGGAAAGGGTCTATGTGCTCCCCTTTATGCATCATTGTGCATCTCAGCTTCTCCTCAAGATGCATCTTCAGCTACTCGGAAGATCCCTCATATAGCGTAGCAAATGCCTCCAGATCTGTCGAGCAGTATCTTTGCCAGCTATGTGAGACACCACGTGATCTCAAACTCCATAGAGAATCAACCTCTTTGCTTTCGCCATTTCCTTCTTGTAGGCCTTTAGTGGATCTACATTTGCGGGTACAACTACCACACTATCGATGTAAGTTTTGAGATCGTATTCATCTAGAAGACAGGAAATTCTTGCCTTCCAAATTCCATAGTTGGAGGCTCCCTCCAACCAATCTTGATCTCTCAACCCTGTTGATGCCATCTCTGAAGAAAGTAGAATTCCTCTTCTACTCTATGCAGCTATTGACTGGCTCTACGCACTCCCTGCTAGAGTGGGCATATCTGCTCACAATTGTTGTTGCTCTGCTAGGAAAAATCGAACTTCTGGGCTAGAAGTTCCCTGAGGAAAGAATTCCCTCAGTGTGTGCTCTTCCTTCCTCCTGACGCTATTTTGCACTAGCAAACTGCTGCAAAATAACTACGTCCCAGCGAAAGATCTGCTCTGCAAGGAAAATGTTGTTTCTCCCTCTACCTCTGGTAATCTTTGATCTGGAATATTTATTCTATGTCAACTCTCTCAGAGAATTTTTTTCCTCAAAAATCAACCCTCCTGGCCAAGAACTACACTGCCTCTGAGGGTTTGGAATTACTGCCTCTGTAGAGATTCGAAATTCCTCTTCCCTTCTGCTACTAAGCTCTCCAACTTACGATCTGTGCTCTGATACCATGTGAAAATTTCGAAATTCGGAATCCAACTAAAACAACTAATTAAGTTTCTTCTATTTGTTAAATGAACTGAACAAATTTTTCACTGGATCCTATGGTAAATATCAAAACAAATACACTGCAGACTTTACAAATACAATACTACGGAAGAAAAATAATGCTGAAGAATAGATACACACACACAAACACACAGTTGTTTTTGGACCAATGTCCCCAAAAAAAACAACTTGGGAAAATCGGTGCAGCAGCTTAGGGTTTCATTATTATGCAATAATAAACCTGAGTACAAAACTATGGATGCTCAAATAGCAATCCAAACAGAGAAATGACTGACTGAAAGTCTAGTGAGAAAAATCTCACTCCCATTGGCGATCCGACACTGATCTTGGTTCAAGATGAGCTGCTCTCTGTTGCCTCTACGCAGTCCCCGCATTAGCCTATGTAGTGTTGCGTCTCATAACTCAGACCAGTGTCTCTCTCGCTAACTAATCAACTACTGTTTGGAAGATTGATTTTCTTGGCCTTCGAGCTCCCACTTCGGCTTCTAGCACTGAATGACTGCTTCTTCCCAACAAAATACGAATTCCCCTCTGAAGCACTGCGCTGCCTCTCTATGGCACCCACTGCCTCTCTACTATGCACTCGCCAAACTAGAAAATATCCCTTTGGCCTTACTATCCCTGCACCTCTCTCTCACTGCTTCGATCTTACTGAATCACCTCCAGCCGCTGAATGCCGCTACTCTAGAGATCGATTTCCCAGGAGAATCTAATTTATGGTGTCTCAAGTGTGTTCTCCAACCCCCACAATTTTCTTCTTATAATCTCTCGTTGAGACATCAACGGCCAAGATTGAAACATAATCAATGGCTAAGATTAACTAGAACTCGACCCATGTCTTCTTCTAGAAGATTCTCACTATGACTTAATTAATACCCTTTAATTAATCAGTGTTCCTAAGTTTAGACTTAGGAACTATTAAAAAGAGATTAATTATTGTAATTAAGTTGTCTCTATGTGAAATTTCTAGAAACGATTTATGGGTTTTGGAGAATACATGTCATTCTAGCCTCTCCACCAAATTTCATGGCTAGAACACATCTGATGCTACAAAAACTAACACTTCATTCAGTGAAATGAATCTTGCATCGAATGCAACAACATTTCCCTCACATATTATAACGTAATGTTTTTATTGTTGAAGGAAATGATGGAGATATACATCGCATTATTAACATTAAGTCCTAGTTTTTTCCGTTTGTAGTTTAGCCCTAGGTAAGATGTTGGTAATATGCATATTAGAGAATATGGTTGATATTTTAAATTATTTACCAAATCTAAAAATTAACTACAAAGTGTATTTAATATGATAAGTCTAACTATTCATGATTTTCTCTCTCTTATATATATGTTTTCATTCATATATATATAACCTTTTATATAACATCAAAGTTAAGCAAGAATTACATTTCACAACAAACAACTTGCTTATTCTCTCTTATCGCCTTCTATTTGTCTGAGTTTTCCTTAATTAGTTCTCTTTCCTTTGAGTTTTTTTTAATCAGTTCTCTTTCCTTTGAAATACCATAATAGATATTTATGAACCTTTTGAATAACGTCAAGGTTAAGAAAGAATTTCATTTCACAACAAACAACTTGCTTATTCTCTCTTATTCCCTTCTATTTGTCTGAGTTTTTCTTAATTAGTCATTTTTCCTTTGAAATACCATAATAGTATTATCAGTGGTAGATCAAGGCTAAGAATCAATATTTACAAGTAGTAGATCAAGGCTAAGAATCAATATTTACAAGTGGTAGATCAAGGCTAAAAATATAGTATGAAGTAAATAAGAAATCGGTGTAATACTTTAGTAAAAAGGTAATGATAATAATAGTATTTGAGTGGTAGATCAAGGCTACAAATCAATATTTACAAGTGGTAGATCAAGGCTAAGAATATAGTATGAAGTAAATAAGATATGGATGTGATACTTTAGTGAAATGGTAATGATAAGAAAGGAAAGGATGCAGAAATGAAGGTATCTGGATGGAACGAATATTGCAGTAGGGCATACAAGATGTCAACTAAAAATTGGAAGCAAAAGATATTGAGACGTAGTAGTAAGCAAAAAGGTGCTGAAACGTATGCTACGTATGACTGTAGGATAAGTTTCCAAATTTTGGAAAGGATTACAATAGAATGCGGACACCAACTCTGCAGTGGGCTCAAAAAGTGGCTCTAGAGCCATATCTATGAGCATTTCTAGATCTAATAGCTCTAATATAGTATATCTAATCATATGTATATAGAGTGGGACAATAGTAGAACGCTAACAGACTTTCATATCTAAAAGAGGATAAAATTACTCACAAACACTAATTTGGATTCAAAGCTGTGAATGTTTCTACATAAAATAGATAGGAAAAATTAATTTTATTAATTTCCAGCCAAAAAATCAGAAGCGTAGGTCAAACGGACTAAAAATGTGGAAGTGCCGGATCTCCTAAAATAATGCCAAAAGATACTTTACATGCAAAGAGATATATTAATATAATGTATGTTGAGTACATAAAGAACTCCTTCACCTGGCCTAAGTCACACATGCACATGTTTGTGTTTAAATTTAATGAAAACAAAATTCCAATGAGTGAACAAATAATATAATAAAAATTCCCAAAATAAATTAAGAGCGTAATTAAATTTACATTTGGTACCAGCAAATTCAGAATTAAAAGTCTATAGGGATTATTTTTTTAGGTGAGCCGAATGGTTGTTCTAACCCTTCTTTTCTCCACCTAAAATCAAATCCCTTCCCACCTAGATTCAAATTTTTAAATAGCTATAATTTAATGTTTTGATATATATTATTGTAATGGCTTCAAGTTTAGTAATTAAAAAATATAATGTTTTGATGTATATTATTGTAATGACTTCAAGCTTGGCAAACTCTTAAAAAAATAGATCTGTGAACTAGCAACCTCTTCCCCATCTAGATTCAAATCCTTGAAAAGCTATTACGTAATGTTTTGATGTATATGATTGTAATAGCTTCACCCTCATAGACTCTTAAGAAAGTCTATCTTGGAACACATCTAGTAGTAGCAACCTCACTCTACTTAGGCTTCGAAAAAACAAATTTCTTTCCTTGAAAAAAAAATCAGAATTCCATTACCCCTCATCTCAAACCCCAACGCCCGTACAAAACCAAACCATGACCACTGGTTGACGAATGCCAACAGTCCATTGAACTAAGCTTATTTTGTCGATAAAAAGCTTCTGGGTATTGATTTTAACAGGAATGAGGTTCTACATGGCATGAAATATGAAATTACATAACAGAAAACATACTGCTTTAGCAGGCTCGAGAATGGAGGCCAAGCGAATAGGCTCCTCTAGCAATATGTGAGCTCCCTGCATTGTTGCTGCAATATCCCTGGCCCTGAAGCCTCTCAGAATGTAACTGGTAAGAAAAAGTGGTAGAGGAAGTGTTGGGGAAGCCTTTGTAGTTTGGGGGTTTTAAAATAACTGAAGCCATCAAGGAGTTTAAACCTTCTCTCTCGCCCTTTGAGGATTTTGACTTCTGCTTCACCAGAAATCTAGCAGATTTTCAACGAACACAAAACGTGGTGCCCTGGCCAAGTCCAGCCATTCGAAAACTAGCAGATTTTTAACGAACACATAACGTGGTGCCCTTACCCAAGCACAGCCATTCCGATTCCGAATCTTGTGTTACTTGTATTAATGGCGCCAACCTCGTTGGAACGAAGGCTTTCAAAGCGAGTAGTTTAAAAGCACACGCAATCAAAATCAGTTATCCTGGTCAAATTTATTGTTAAAAATGTTGGATGGAGACCGTTTTATCAGGGCTAAGGTGACAGCACGTGAAATAAACGGAATAAAATTCCTGGTTCTAGTAATATTCCTCAAACTAGCAGAATTTATCGTTGGCAATTGTCTTGAGTACCTTTCTAGAAGTTGGGATATTTGCGGTTGCGTTGGCTATCATTTTTTGACATCGAGAAGGACTAGAGACCGTGGTATTAGACCGGGATTTGGTACTTGTGGTTGATGTCCCCTCCAATCGAGAAGGACTAGAGACCGTGGTATTAGACCGGGATTTGTTACTTGGGGTTGATGTCCCCTCCACTCGTTGCTTATAGTTGACGCCTGTCTCTCATTAACGCTTAATTGATTTCTCTGGTTTATGCTTTGATTCTTTAATCAAACTTGTTTGTTAAAAGAATTGGCTTTTTAATAGAAATTTGTTATTATGACTTGCTATTATTTAATTTTTTTATAAAAGAAAAATAAACATAAATTTTATAATTATTAAAAAATTAAATGATTAACGAATGTTAATAAGAGGATAAAATTTATTTGGTGATACAATTTCATATTATAAATATATATATATATATATATATATATAATTAATTAATTAATTAAAGCATAATTTTATTTTAAATTATTATATTGGGTATTAATTATAAAAAATAGGTTTATTTATTTTGAAATAAGATTTTTGGGATATTAATTTAATTAACTCTAATTATTGCATGGATATTAAATATTTAGCTTTCATAGAATATTTTTAGTATAAATAAATTAAAGGCTAAAATTTATTTCCAAAATAGTTATTTCTTGTTTTTTTTTAATTAAATTTATTAATTGAAAATCATATGAACAAGTCTCACATGAAATGAGTTATGGTTTTTTGGGCATGTGGTATTGATAAATCGTGGTATTGGCCCATGATATTGTAAGAAAACGTATTTACATATTAACAATCTCCATGATAAAAAGGGAGTGAATCTTCATGTTTAAGAATCTTGTTCTATATATATATAAATTGTATCTTAATTATTTTTATCATTCATAATAACAAGGTCGCGGCTTGGAGAGGAAAAGTCGAAGGAGGGCGATGGAGGTTCACGGGCTTAGGGTTTCAGGAAGGCCGATCTGCGTTGCCTCGGTCCCAAAAGATTTTCATTGCTTTGGATCGGCTAGAAGCCAGACTGCTGAGTCCTCAGAGCGTGTTGGCCCACTCTGGTCCTGGGCCGGATCCGCTGGAGGAAAGGACTGTTATGGCTCAAACCACAGCAAACAGAGGGTGCGCTTCTCCTCTTTCTAGGCGCAGGTCGATTACCACAGGGCGACACCAGATCGTCCAGAGATTTATCCAAAACAATCGGTCCTTACCCAGTCTTGTCCGGATGTGCCCTTCTTCGCGATCGCTTTGCACAGGCCTGGCAGATCAGTCAGCAATTATGGAAGAAAGTGGCGTATGACAGTCCTCGTGACCCATTTTGGTATGCCGTGGATCCGATCTGCCGATCTAGGGTCGTTTTTAAAAGGCATGGTCGAAGATCAAGTATGGGCAGGGAATATGGACCTGGTTCCCCAGAGTTTTGAGACTTATCTGCCCTCTGTAGAGCAGATCAGGGCCAAGCATTGTAGATTCGGGGTGGATCTACCAGATCTGGCCGGATCTAGGCAGAAGCAAAAAGAAATTTCGCTAGATCCAGAATACAAATCCGAAAAACGGGATTTGATCAAGGCAGACACAGCAGATTTGAAACAAATCTTCATCAGATCAACAGAAGGCAGACACGTTTGTGTGCAGATCTGGGAACGGATGAGTGTTCTGGAGCTAAAAAAAGAGATCCAGGACAAATTGGGAATTCCAGATGCATTTCAAATCCTAATATTTTCTGGGATATGCTTGTAGGATCAACACACACTCTAGCATTACAGGGTTGCAAAGGACTCAACAATTATCCTCAATCACCGACTGCGAGGTGGATCTAAGGGATCTACCTCAAAATCTATAGGCACCTATCGCGATGCAGCCAAAGGGAAAGAACTTTCAAAGGGGAAAGAACCTGCAGCTGTTAATTTGCCTCCAGGGCAGCATATCGTGGATCAAGTGCCAGAGAGTCCCTCCATCTTGCTGGATACTCCTGAGGTAAAATGCATATTCTCAAATCTACAAAAAAAAGCTGTTATTTGTAGATTTAACGGTTTCTGGCCTAGAACGGATGCTTTGTACCAATGGATTCACACGGTCTGGACAAAAAACTGCCAGATCCACCTATGCTCGAAGGGTTTCTTCATAGTAATCTTCCTCGTAGAAGGAGAAAAGGAAAAAATCCTCAATGAACGACCATGGTTCTGGGGCAGTGCGGGCTTGTTTGTTACCCCATGGTTCCCAGAGTTTGATGCCAATACTATGGTGGTATCAAGGATGCCAGTATGGGTAAGGTTGCATAATCTTCCGATACATTTTTGGCACTACAAGACCTTATCAGCTATAGGGAATACCCTTGGAAGAATGTTAAAGATTGATTCAGAGAGACACATAAAAGGAATCTTTACTTTTGCTAGGATATGTGTTGAGGTAGATCTTAGCCAAGGATTACCTGAAAGCATCTTTCTGAACTTCAACAATACTCAGTGGAAACAACCTTTGGACTATGAGAATACAACATTCAGATGCAGGGGATGTCAACAAACAGGACATCTGTTCAATGCATGTAAAAGCCTCAACAAGAGCAAGCCACAACAAAGGAAGCCCAAAGGATGGCAGAACATAGATGATGTCATGAAGAAGAGAACCGCGGAAAAGAAAGCCCCTTCGGTAACAGAAGACGAAGAAACAGAAGCAGAGGAGGATGATACCACCATAGAGGAAGTTGAAACAGAGAACCAGAAGGTAAATACAGCAGACAACAAGGCTTCTCAGTCCCACACAAATCAGGCAGCGACCCAGCAAAAACAGGCAGAGAGGACAAGCGTGGATCAAAGCATGGGAGGCAACAAACGGCATCATCTCTCCGATACTTCAGACTCAGACAAAGAAACAGGGCATCCGAATGAATCAACACAGTTAGTCATTGCTTCGATGGAGCCCACTCAAGGAGAGTGGCGCAAGGTCGAAAAGAAAAAGGGGAGAAAAACTTGAAGCGTGAGTTTTACTCACTGCCGGAATTCAGGTTTTTACCCCTTTTTCTTTCTCTATTCTTTTCTCTTTGTGCACGTTAGTCCTCTAATGCTGCGTGGGGTGCGAAAGCACTCGAGCCCATGTGGCAACTTACTGAATGCTTCATTGCATCTGCTAGTGTAACTTTTCATTAATTCTTTAATAAAGGTTACCGTTTTTTTCCTTGGAAAAAAAAAACAAGGCCACGGCTTAGTTTAATTATTGAACTTTGAAAGGTATGAACCAACTCCCACATTTAAACGGGCTACAGAGTTAGAAAAGAGAATTGAAATATGTTATATAATTTTTTGCCAAAGTTTTTCCATAAAATTTTCAAAAAATGTGTTTGAATCACTTTTTTTATGGTGGAAATAGATTCAATGTCATCAAGAACCCTAAAGCACCTAAAATCCTAAAGCTTAACAGTTATAACCCAAATTTCCAAAAATATCAACCAAATTTTGTCTAATGGAAATTTTCATTATTTGCATAGCAAAATTTAGCCTCCTTAGACTACCTTCTTTATAATTATTATTAGCGATATGCATGAATACATATTATAATTAGAAATTGAAAAATGAAAAATCATGTTTGATGGACTTATATATATATATATATATATATATATATATATATATATATATATAGACAATTGTACAGCCTAGATAAAATGGAAGGTTGTTGTTGTTTATGTTCGAAATAGGAAAATAATTATATAAGAAAGGTCATCCATAATTTGAAGGCCTAGATATAATGCAAGGTTGTCGTCATTTATGTCTGAAATAGAAAAATAATTATATAATTGGTTTTCAAAGATGGTCCACGATATAATGGAAGGTGGTGAACAATTTTATGGACTATACATAATGGAAGGTCGTAGTCATTTATGTTTGAAATATAAAATATATATATATATATATAATTGATTCACAAAGATGTTCCACACTTGCGAAACCCAACCTTGATAAAACAAATGTCCCATGGTTACAGTTGATTAGTACCATGCATTTTTTTATTCAAGAGCCAATTTCTTTAGTTCCTTGTTAGAAGTTGCCACAAAAGTTATACATCTATACCAGAGTCATAATTGCCCATCAATTTTCAAATCCTATTTAATACCCACTTCCTATAATTTTAGTAGTCTAAATGATGGTCAATTTGAGAACATATTACTAGGCATTAATGGAAGACTAGCAAATAGTGAAAGAAGCACCAGGCTAAATGGTAGTTATAAGTAATCTTCTTATGTTTTTCCTTTTTAAATTTTTTTTTTTTGTTAAAAGTCTTTTCATAATATTTGGTTTGACTCAGTGCTTTTCTTGATGTATAAGTTGATTTGTATTATAGATAAACATATAATTGAGAGTATGAAAGAAGGAAGTGGAATTCATTTCATGGTTGGAGGGTGAAAACATGCATTACTTAATGCCTAGTAACAACATAAACAATGAAAACCATGGATAATATATCATTAATATTATTAATGTGAAATGGACTTTATATTATTAATTCTACTAAATTTGCTTTTAAAATATTATAAATGTGATAATATGTCAAAAAATACTATTTATTAGGTTCATGATTAGGTGAATGAAAGTTTCTCTTTGGTCTGCTTTAACTAAATGTGAAATTCCCTAAGTAGGTTTTTGTGGCCTATCTATCCTCTATTTGTACTAAAGGATGGTGGTTTAACCTACCCATTGTTTTGAGCATGATTTTGGGCATGATGGTTTTTTGTCCATGGTATTTTGTAGATGGTCAAGGGAACTATGGTTACGTTCTAATCTAGGGTTAATGGATTGTGGTTTATGAATGCATCACATGTATATATTGTATTGTAACATTGAAAGGAAAATAATGAAAAATCAATCAGGTTTCTGGTTTTTGTTCTAGGAGAAAATATATGTGTATATTTTTTATGTTATTGTCATTGTATATTTTTTATGTTTTTTTTTAAGTAATTTTTGTATGGGGTTAAAACCTAAAGTAAATAGTCTTTGTTACAATACCATGGGCCACCATATGTTTATATAACACATGTTGATATGATATTTAATTAATTTAAAATAAATTAGTTCAAAGCTTGATATTTATCTTCAAATTAATTAAAATGACATAATTAATTTAGAGATGCTTCATCTATAACTACTACTGAAATATTAACATATTCTAGAAAGGCTAAATCTCTATCATCTACTTTGTAATTACTAATAAATAAATAAATTGTAACTATAAAAATATATATTCTATTGAAAATAATAAATTAACCTAACTTCAATGAATATATAGTTGAATCCAAATTACAATTTACAATACAACAAGCAATGGTATTTCAAACCGTGATTAAAACACAAATTAGGCTTAAACTCACTGTGTGTCAAAATTGATTGAAAACCCTTCTTAGTACCATTGGATCCACCTCAATAAATAATTTATTTTAAAACATAAACTACCAATTGCCCCAAAAGGTGCAAAGACATGCCCATAGGATTTTGAAATTGAAAAAGTTGTACTTTGACTATAATTATGGAGCAAATAAGTTTTGCCACTTGACCTAAATTTAGTTTATCTATAAGTTTGTCCATTTTGTTAGGATTCTCAAATTGAGAAGAAGTTGTAGTTTGTGTTCCACAATCATGCTCTTGAAACATTAATTATAATATGAAATATTGTAGTCACAAAAAACTGGAAAATTTAGTTTATCTATAAGTTTGTCCATTTTGTAAGGATTGTCAAATTGAGAGGAAGTTGTAGTTTGTGTTCCCCAATCATTCTCTTGAAACATTAATTATAATATGAAATATTGTAGTCTGCAAAAACTGGAAAAATGGTTTTATGTCATTGTGAACAAATAATGAGTACAAATATTAAAATGATTTATAAATAATTAAATAAATGAAATATTAAAATTGTATCTTACTTGGACAAGCACTAATAGATTTGATACAAACTACTCTTTTTTAAATGATTCAAAACATATTAAAATATATATTTATATATAATAAGAATTCTTGACTTTTCTTTAAAAATGTTCATTATCATCTATAAACTATTTCTTATTAAATAAAACAAACTATTCCTTACGAAATTAAAATTGAAAATAAAAGAAATCAATATTTCTCATTTTTTCTTCTTCTTTAATCTCAATCTAGCTTACAAAATTATTCTTTATTACAATATGAAACCATATTTTCGAATACCCCAATATTTGTATATTTTTTAAAGTTTCCATTTTTAAATTAATTCTATTAAAAAGCTTTTTATCTATAATTAAATAGAACTTACGTAGATTTCAATTTTATAAAATAGTTTAAAAATATTAACTAGTTGTGAAAGTCACATTGTAAACCAGTTTGGAATGGGCCATAACAAAATAGTGGCCACATTGTTTCCCTACTCTCTAGAGAAGATGTGCCCTCTAGCTAACCAACTGAAAAACAACTCTTCGGTGTTGTGAATTGGGCTATATCTTGAGGCTATTTTGAAGATCAAAGAATTTCTTTTTGTGATAGGTCTTGTAGGAGGGATTGTTTCCCTATTCTCTAGAGAAGATGTGCCCTCTGGCTAACCAACTGAAAAACAACTCTTCAGTATTGTGAATTGGGCTATACCTTGAAGCTATTTTGAAGATTAAAGAATCTCTTATTGTGATTAGGTCTTGTAAGAGGGATTTGTGAAAATTTCCAAGCCTAAGTGATTAATTCTTTATGATATCAATAAATCAACTAATTGTTGAATTTAATCAATATAAAAATAAATATTAATAGCTGAAAATTAATCACTCAAGTATAAAAAGCAATTTCACACAAACTGCTCATTCAATGTTAAAATCAAATTCACTCATAAGTAATTACTAATTCAAGATTCTCTTTTCGTTCCTTATTAAAAAATCTTACAAAGAAACCTCTGCATGCTGCCAAAAACAACATTGCACAGTCACCAAAACAACCCTGAAGTTGAGTAGAATGACTGCTTGAGCAAATATGGCTCATTGTATGGTTTAAAGGCTATATAAATTGTATGGAATGTCGACAGGTATGCACGACTTTTCCATAGGAATATATGGATCCATCTAATAATAGGTTGTATGGAAATGTTATGTATGGTATAGAAACTATACAAATCCCTGTAAAGGAATATGGGTCGCTTGGAAATGTCTTATTCCCAGTTGCTTGAGCGCTCTCTCTTTTTCTGTCATTCAATCTACTCAACGGTTACTATGATGAAAGCCTTTCCTTTAAGTTGTCTTTATACTTTTATCTGGAGATCTATTTTTAAAATTAGTAATGCATGAGATACAAAATCAATTTTTAGATATGTTTTTTTCTTAAAAGTAAAGTTACTTTTTCAGTTTTCTGGATACTATTCAAACTATTCCCATTAAAAATGTGTGAAGGTTCCTATCATAACTCTAATTCTGAGGCACCTAAACCTCACCTTTTGGATGTGGCCTGACTTTATTTCTCATATGACTACTTGTTACAAGTGAGAAAAATGATATGGTGCATAGAATAGTACAAGAATACAAATAATTTCAAACTGCACTTTAGTGATTATGCAGCAAAATAAATAAAGCTTAAAAATTGTGTCATGGTTTGTCACTAAGTTCATCATCACATGCAACTTGAAGTAAACCTTTGGGAGTTTTCAATATGAAATCAATTAATCAAGTGTTAGTGAAGTTTAGGTCCTTGGATGATAGTGAGAGCAAAACATTATAATGCATGACTGTACAAATGATTACCAAGAAAGAATGAATATTATTTACCAGTTATGGGTTGATCTTTTGTTACCTATTTGATATGAATACATTTCTGAAGGGGGGTATCATTCCTGTAACATATTTGATATGCAGGCTTAAAAGACATTCGTTGAAAGACCCCAAAGCAAGTACATAGTGTCTGAGTTTATTGCCTTCATGTGATGTGCAACTACTGCAGAAGGATCCAAGCAAGTGGCTAGGCAATGGAGCAAGCAGGAGTGATGACATCAAAGGGCACAAATCAATTACCGGAAGCCAAACAAATACAACCATCATTTAAGCCAGATGTTAAGGGGAATTGTTGCACCACTATTTTTGATGGTTGTTGGACCAACATACCTCCATGCCTCTTCATGATAATGAACTGCCTTCAACTCCAAAAGCTGATAGGTTTTTTTTTTTTTTAAGGCCTAAATCGAAGTTAGGCTTGAACAATAAGTATTCATCTTATAGTTCTCCCTTCATCATTTCATTACAACCACATTTATAGTTCTCCTAGTAATTAATGGATATTAATGCACATTTGATTTCGTACCACTTACAGAAATAAAATCCAGACCCAAACCTAGATGGAAAATGCCATGATGGCCTCCAAAACATTTGTGTTCTTAACCATGAGATATACACCATTTAATTCGAACACTTGTATTATTATTCCACGAACCCTCAAACCATAATGTCAGAGAAGAAAAAGAAACAAAAAAAAAGACAAATGAAGACGAAACCAACTATTATCAAAATTGGTTTTGGAGCCGTGCTTGGTCTCTATTATGAGAAAGTACAGCAGGCCCAAGACCACTTGCTCCTGGGCTTTTACCACCATGGAAAAGAAAATACTAACATTATGTTGCATGTTGTATTCATCGACAGCAAGGTGTCCCAAGTCTTGAATCTCTTTCTTATGTTTAACATCCGGTATGTCGCGGATGCCCCCAAGATGAGTGGAATCATCCGCCATTATGCAGAGACATGCAAACAACGATATCAACACCAACATTGTTCTGTTGTGCCTTGTTTTGCTGTGCCTCAACATTTTAATCAACATTTGCATGCGCATCGACATCGTCCAAAAGCTAATAGTTATCAACATCATTTCTCAAATTACTCATCGTCCTTGTCTTCTTCTTGCTCCTCCACTGACTTGAGAAGTCTAGTATTCTTTATTGAGGTCGTGGGACTCTTCTATTTCAGAACCATTGCAATGCAAGTACAACAGATGCGAAATGGGCACACTCTTTTTCTTTTCTACTATTATTGTGAAGAAGAAGAAGAATGTGTTGCTTCAGAAAATCGGTCCTATCCAAGTGCAAGTACAATACAAAAGTGGGGAATTTGTACTCTAAAGGTTGCTACCAAAGGATATTTCTAGCAGTTGTTTCTGGCCTTCAATGGCTTTGAGCAGGCCAAACTATAGCCTTGTTGTAACATTGGGGTTGCTCGCATTGAAGCACAAAAATAAAAAACCGGTGAATTCTTAGATCGTCATGTTCATGGCCACCATTCCGACGAATTCTCCGATCATCATGTTCATGGGCCACCATTCCGTTCATAATTTAAATGCTTTCTGATGTAACGAAAGAGACGTGTCAATTTAAGAGCAAAAGGAGACCAAACAAATTTCGTCTAATTCACTTGACAAATGTCCACAACTTAAGAAAAGTGTAGATGAAACTGAATAGCGAACTGATTAAAAAAAACCATATGCCAGAATCAAAACCATATGCCAGATGTCAATCAGAGAATGAAAATGTAGACTACTACACTGATTCAAAAGAAGGCCTATCAGCCTGATTACATATTTATTTTTGCTAGATTCGAGGACTACATTAAAGTAAATCCATGTAGAATCTACATGTTGTTAGAAAGATTTGGTGGACAAGTCCCATGCGTGGCAATAAAGGCCCAACCGCATATGGTTTATTCATTAGCAATAAATTCGTCCAATTCCATCACTATGTAGGTTTTTTTTTTTCATTTATGTATTAGCGAGCGTTATAAGAAAGGAATTCTAATAATAATTTTAACAAAAATGAAATGATATTAAAAAATAAATAATAATAAATAAATAATAAAATAATAAAAAATAAAAAATAAAATACTTCCCATTTAAAATTTTTAATGAATAACTAAATAATAATAATTATTAGTTAAGAAATACAAAATAATTTAAAATATATATAAAAAATCATATCTAACTCTAATGCCAAGGCAATGCTAATGTGGCGAAATGTATACATCTTTTTTTATATTTTTTAATTGTGACAATGTGAATTTCAAAAATCACACCACATCACGCATCAAATCTTGGTTTCATCCCGGCACATTCCAAACTAAGATGTTAATGTAGCGAAATGTATACACTTATTTTATTTATTTTATGTTTTTTAATTGTGACAACGTGAACTTGTCCGCATGGGGTAGCTGAAGTGGCACTGGCCGTGGAAATGAAGTCCCACCGAACTGGAAGTCTTGGGTTCAAATCTTGGGCTACCTTTCCCTCGTAGCGGGGTGTGTAATGGACATGAAAATCGGAGAGTCCCACCAAGCTTACAAAAAAGAAATTGTGACAATGTGAACTTAAAAAATCACATCACATCATGCATCAAATCTTGATTTTATACTCACACCTTCCGAAATAAGATAATATAAAATAATAATATTTTTTTTGTAAACTGTGATCGCCATGACTTGTGTGAACTTCATAGCATATGAACAAAGAGTACAGAACATAACCTACTCATATTTTCCATAGAATAGTGGACATGTGTCATTGCTCAACTATGTTCACGGGGAGCATTAAGAACGTAGACATCAAATGAACAAGATAAATAGTTTATAGTTTATCAATGTAAAGCGTAAAAAAAAACATAATGTGGGAAAAAAACATAAATTATAGATTCACGTCATTAAATAATTTACTAAAAAACATAAATTATACATTTATTTTTGTCAACTTTGACGATTATATTAAAGTAAATCAATGTTGAATCAACATGCGTACTACGGCCAATGTAAAACCCAGTACAAACGCTCAACCTAATCGGAAACACAAATCATCATGAAACAATAAGACTTAATATTGTTCAACGAATCACAATTTACAAAATCAAAATGAAAATAAAAATAAATAAATAAATAAAATCATTTATAATGTTAAACATTATAAATGGTTATTGAATGATGAATTAGTGAAGTGGTCAGAGGATGGCACGCCTACATCTACTCTGAAGCGACTCCGAGTTTGGTTAGGGCTCTCAACACCTATAGTTGTCGTTGGGTCACTGACCTCATGCAAACTCCTCACGTCGCGACAAACTCGAGGAATTCACTGTTTCCACTTTTTTGGCACCTTCTGGCATCTGGCTTCAAGGTCGATAAACTTCCACTTGCCCATCATTGTCTGTTGGCGAGTCGGCAAATATAGAGGAGGATCTAGTTGACTATATGGATGACTCATATGTATATGGATCCATCTGGACAACTACACCCTCTCCCCTGTCAAATGCGTCGTTGTCTGCTCTTCCGGTCACGCATGTCAGTTACCTTAGGGCATGTTCGTCATTTTACCCTTCTCGCCCCAACTCCTCTTGACCGAATTTTTCCTCGCATGCGAAATCCATTCCCTGGTCATGTTATGATTACCCTCCCTCTTCTATGGAATCCCTACACTTCCTAGCTACTTTCTTTGACTCCACCTCTCCCTCTTACCTATCGGTCTATGCATCAACCCTCCCATCTATTGATTTCCCTCATATTTCGCTATTGGATCTGGGTCCCTCTTCCCTGGATCTACCCTTTGGGCCTCCACCTTCACAGTCGGTACCCCTTTCTCATTTTACAATTGCTCCCCTCTCATCTGGTTGTTTCGACGACCCCCCTATTGATTTGGTTGATTGCAGCATTGAACCTAGGGTTGATGATATTTAGAATCCCCCTCCCGATTCCTCCTCTGCTCCTTAGGCTGATAAGCCCTCCAAATCCATGAAGAAATCTAAGTGTGTTAAAGCCAGAAATAAGGACATCTCCCTCAGTTTTGGAGAAGGGATTCACATGTGGGATGTTGTTGATACAATGAATCAGGTTCTGGTCTAGAGAGTCCGCGGGTGCACATACTCCACAACAAGATTACGGCAATGGATTATTGAAATTTGGGGACAGATCCTCTCTGAATTACCATCGATTACTACTCTCTCACATGGGTGGTTCACCCTCTGGTTCCAGCAAGCAGACTATACTTTGTGGGTGCTCTCGAAATACTAGCATATCGAATTTGCACTTGTCTTGCTTAAGAGGTGGAGTCCCATGTTCGACCCGGAGCGGGAGATATTAGGGGAAGGTCCCATCTGGGTACGTTTACCAGACCTGTCATTACATTTTTGGTCTGAAGACATTTTCACCTACATTAGCAATGCTCTTGGAACCTATTTGGATTACAACAAATCCTATATTGTCTCGGGAAATATGTCACTGACCCACATTTTCGTTAATCTGGATACTTGTAAGGGTTTGGAGAAGCAAATTACATTACTCTAGAAGAATTTCACCCATGTTCAAATTCTTGACTACAAAGGGGTACCCTTCAGATGCAGACATTGCCATAAGGTTGGTCATTTATAAAAGGAATGCCCCCTAGTTCTATCTGTGCCCCCTCTAGATAATGCACCTAAAAATATTGGATTGGCAGATAAGTTGGGTTCACAGGATCGGTGGATGCCCAAAGCACCTGGTAATCAGACCCAGACAAAGGCTCGGGAGAAGAATCATGCGATTGTTTTGGTTCAACCTCCCTCACCTCCACTTACCAGGCCCCGTGCGGTGGTCGCTACAACGCTCTCAACGAGTAACCCTCACTCTTGTTCTTTTATTTCATTTATTTCTCTTTCTGAATATTTTCTGGCATCCACTTTGTCCTAGTGCATCTCGTCATTTGCTTCTGCATTGCCTCCTCTGACCTGCCCCTCGGTACCTCCCCCTCCTATATTTTCCAATACGCCTCCATCCTTCCTTGATCCACCCCTATCTGTCCTTTCGACGGAGGCTTCAGATATTTCGTGCCCATCCCACTTTTACAAACTTCGCTCCTTGGATAAATCTTCTTCCTTGGATGTCTGTGGTATTAGTATCATACCTCCCCCCCCAACCCTCCAAACCTTCTCGTGGAAGACATTCCACTATCTCCAAGGCCATCGATCAAGCTGGTATCGATGTGGCTGAGGATCGACAACTTTCCATTAACTAGGTTCTTAGAGCATAGAGCACCCTATCATCGTCTCCCCCATGAATTGGTTATCCCTTAATTGTCATGGGATGGCTAGCCTTGCCAAAAAGCTAGCCTTTAAGAGACTCCTATAATTTGAATGGGTGGATGTCTTATTTTTACAAGAAACTCTTGGCCTTATTGACTTGGTTATCCCTGTGCTGGAATCCTTTGTTCTTGGGTGGCAATTCCATGCCCTAAATGTTTGAGGGCAATCGGGGGGTATTGCCTTTGGTTTCAATCCTAGAGTTGTAAGGGTTTTAAACATTTGGGGAGTGATCGACTTTATCGGTGCTGATATTTTCTCATCTGAATTGGTGAAGGAGCTTAGATTGATTAACATGTATGGCCCCTATCGCAATAGGGTTTCATTTTGGGACCAATTTCTCAATTCATCCCTCTTACAAGATGACAACATCATATTGAGTGGAGACCTCAATTTTTATATTGGAGATGCAGAATCCTAGGGGCACAATGCTCAGATTGACCCTTTATCAAACACCTTGGAATCTTTATTAGATAACCATTGGCTAATTGGCATCCCCATGGCTTAACCACATCCTACTTGGAGGAATAGAAGGACTGGAGAGGCCATGTTGGCTCGAAGGCTGGACCAGTTTCTCATAGTTTCTCATCAAAGAACGACTTATTGGGTCCCTCTCTAACTACAGACAATGGGTTGGATCAGGGGGTCTATTAACCACTCTCCCATTTATCTTGAGATTGATGGTCATGTTCGCAAACGAAAATATCCCTTCAAATTTAACACCACATGGTTAAAAGACTTGGACTACATCATATTAGTCTCAAACTTTTGGAAGGCACACCTCCCTGACTCTGGTCAATCTATCTCTAAAGGATTTTCGAACAACCTTCTTAGACTTAAGCGATTAACCATTGATTGGGCCAATGAAAAGAGAAAGAAGGATGACCTTAATCTACTCAATATTGAGCTTGAGCCCACCATTCTAGAAGATGTTGATGGGAGGGGATACTCATTTGTTGATGCGAAAACTCATCTCATTAGGCTCGAGGCCGAAAGGAATAGGGTACTAAAAGACAGAGAAGAAACATGGTATCTCAGGAGTCGTGCCATCTGGTTACAGGCGGGGGATGACAATACGAAGTTCTATCATCAATTTGCAAATGGGCGTCAAGAGATCAACACCATATGGAAAATGACTAATGAGGAAGGTCAAAGAGTACACTTCTTCAATGAACTTGCATCACTCAACACTTCTCACTTCAGTCAGCTTTTCAAAGCCCCTCAGGAAGCTCCACTTGCTAAGATTATCAAGGTGGCTAGTCTCTTTCCTAGGTTTGTTGATCATGATGTTGTTGAGGAACTCAACAGGTCAGTGTCTATGGGGGAGCTGGAGGGCATGTTAAAATGGTTTAAAAAGGACAAGAGCCCTGGCCCTGATGGATGGATGGTGGAATTATACTTGGCTTTCTTTGAATTACTTGGGGAATATCTACTTCAAGTCATCGAATATTGTAGAACTAGTGGCCGAATGTATGATGCATTAAACTCGACCTTCATTCAAAGGTTGGGTGTGGAGCTTGATTATCTTCTGTATTCAAAGGTTTCAGTTGGATCTATACCTAGGAAGATTGTACACCCCTCCAGGCAGGGGGGGACTTGTCCCCCTCGCGGGGGTTTGGGGGCAGCGCCCCCGAAGATAAAAACAGATGTAAAATTGCCTTGTAAAAGTATAGTAATTTCTAGTTAATCTAGGCCGTTCATCAAGCGAATGATCTGACGGTAGAAGTTATGTTTAATTTAGGGTTTTTTGCCCTAGAAGGCAACCCCTCACTATACCAAGGGAATTGTATTGTGTTTATGTAGATCTGTATTCTGAGTGAGGAAGAGAGAGGAGATTGAGAGCGAAGAGGGAGTTACAGTGGATGTGCTGTAGGTTGTATCTCTTCAGTTTGCTGGATAATATAAAAAGAAGGACTGACTATTTCTCCGTGGACATAACCCAAAGGGGGTGAATCACGTATATCTGTGTCTCTCTTGTTTTATGCGTTTTTTGTGTTTATAGTTCTACAATATTTTATGTGTTCCATTGCTCTGTAATATATAACTTTTTAACAACTGGTATCAGAGCTGAAGGTCTATTTGGCTGATAAACTCGCAGGAGAGAAGGGTTCCTGGTTCGAGTGGGAGCAATGGAGGAAGATGGTAGGTTTAGGGTCAAAAAATTCAATGGCCAAAACTACCAATTGTGGAAGATGTAGATGGAAGATTATCTGTATCAAAGAGATCTTTAACTACCATTAAGTGGAAAGACAAAGAAGATGACGAGTATGACAGACACAGAATGGAATATTCTCGACAGAAAGGCACTTGGAACAATACGGTTGTGCCTACCGGCATCGGTAGCGTTTAATGTTTCAAAGGAAACGACAACAGAGGGTTTAATGTCAACATTGGCCAAACTATATGAAAAACCCTCGACCTCAAATAAGGTATTTCTTATGAAGCATTTATTTAATATGAAGATGTCAGAAGGTGGATCTATTGCAGGCCATTTAAATGATTTTAATACATTTAAAGGTCAGTTAAGTTCTATAGGGGTAAATTTTGATGTTGAAGTTAGGGCTCTATTATTTCGATGCTCATTGCCAGAAAGTTGGAATGGTTTAGTTATGGCCATTTGTAACTCTGTCTCTGGATCTAGTACTTTAAAGTTTGATGATGTTGTCGGTGCAATCCTTAGCGAGGAAATGCAACGGAAAAGCTCCGGTGAGACATCAAGTAATGCTTTGATTGCAGAGACTAAGGGAAGAAAATTTGATGCAGTAGCATCCAACTAGGGGTGAACAAAAGGGAGCGTTTGTCTCGCAAGTTAAACAGGTTCATAGGTCATTATACCTGAGTCGTTGTTTTTTTTTTGTTTTTTTTCCTTAGTTATTAGCGGTTGGGAAACGACATCAGATTCTGTTTCATTTTTATGTTAAGATGTTTCTTTAAAAATAAAAAACAAAAAACAAAACTCTGTTTCTTTTAAATTAATCCTAGTATCTAGACAAATAGGAAATTAACGATTCCTTATGGTAACTGCATGTAACTATTAACAGTTTTCAACATTGTTCAACAAATCATATAAGAGCAAAAGAAAAAAACGTTGTAAGGTTGATTTCCATCATAACAGAAGAGCAATAGAGAATATACAAATAATTTTCACAGTCATCTGAATCCCATTTGTAACTACTTAAATTCTTTCATGTTCCAAAAATGTATTGAGTACATTTCCAAACAAAAGCAAGTATTGGAAATTTAAATCTTTTAGCAGACATCGAAACAAACAAAGACACCAAGATCGAGAGCATGGAAGTGTCGTTGCAGTCATACGGAGAGGAAACCATCAAAGAACCAACAAGCCTCACAAACAACCACCTACAGTTTTGAGGAGTAACGAGTGTACAACAAAGCAAACAAGCAGGGGGTCTCCCATTAAACATCACTAGAATTACCAACATGAAGACAACATCAAAGACCAGGTATTACATGACCCATTACGTTAATCTTTTCATTGCAAACACAGTTTGAAAGATAAGTTATAGGAGTCCTTGCCAATTAATTTACAGACTAAGTTAAAACAGTTCGTATTACAAGTAGACCGAGGACCTGGGTTTGAAACCCTGAAAATACAACCACATAAGTTAAAACAGTTCGTACTACAAGTAGACCGAGGACCTGGGTTCCAAACCCTGAAAATATATTCACACTAAAAAACCCAAATTACAAGCAAACCAAGCAACATATCCATATTCTACAAGACCGACACAGGGACTACTTAAACGATAGAGAGGCCGAAGCCTGAGACCAATACACAATAACGTCAACAGGAGACAAGCACGGGTATCATGGAAAGACCCTACCTGGTCTAGCGAATCGTGAGAGGAGCCGAAGCCACAGTTGCTCGCTCGATGTTTACCTGCAACCACAGCATACAGAGAAATTAATAACGAAACAAAACAACTCTCAACCGAGCAAAGAAATCAGGATAAGGGATTATTACTCACCAGAGAAGGGGTCGACAAATCACAAGAGGAGAGACCACAACAGGCCGCGAATCGGTAAGGGACCCTACTCACAAGGAGCATCCACTGTCAGAACTAGAAGGAAAGGCATAGCATACACCAAAACAATGAAGGAAGGCATACCTGAAATAGCTGCGTGCCGAGGACGAGAACTGGGTCACCTCGTGGCCGCAACCTGGATGCATAAGCGACCAGAGACAAGTTAAATAATAGAGTCATCGAACTAGTAACCAAGCGAAATACAAACACAATGATGCCGGATACATTCAAGAGGAAGTAAACTTTCACCATGCCACAGAAACTCTTGAACAGAGTTGCAAAATGCCAAGAGGCAAGCCCAGAACCCTCAGGCAAACTAGTAAATAAATACAAGTAGCCATTAACATTGACAGAACACCAGGAGAGTTCTACTACTAAACAATGCCGTGGCCGAAGAAGCCAAGTAGAGTGCCACCGGAGCAAAACCAATGAAACCCTCCAGTGGAAACCAGAGAGCAGACCCTCTTGACGCAAATGGAAAGACAGTGGAAATAACAAACCAAGTGAGGAGCTAGGGTTACATGCGCAACGAACGGGAGAACGGAGCCCAAGGTAGAGACAGGTGTCTCCCTCACAGCAGAACCTAACAAATACATTAACCATAGCAAAATATCCAAGTACCATTGAAAATTACAAAATCATTTTATTAATAATTCGAATTAAGCAAATCTTGTGTCCGGACAAAGGACGAGGGTTGGTCCCATCAAATTTTGGTATCAGAGCAGTTTTAGTTGACTGAAATGGAAGTTGGGAGAAGAGGTCGTGGCAGAGCTATTTGAAGAGTAGTAGATGAGGGGTTGAGAGAAGAGATTAGGATTCTGAATGCCCGTTTGGCGGCAGTAGAAGCAGGAAGGAGAAGGGATCCAGAAGTAGGAGATGATAGTGAAGAAGAAGTTGCAGTCACAACAGATGTATCAGATGAAGAAGGACCTGAGATTAAATTATTAAGGTCAGTTTTGTTGGCTAGTAGTATGCCAAAACCTGAAATTCCGAACTATGATGGAAGTTTGTCCACAGAGGTGATGCTGGACTGGATTAGTGAGTTGGATAAGTATTTTGAATGTGAGGAGGTCAGCGAAGATAGGAGAGTTAAATTCGCTTCTACCAAGCTCAAAGGACACGTAGCCTTATGGTGGGACAATGTCCAGTCAGAAAGGAGAATATTGAACAAGTTACTAATTAATAAGTGGACCAGAATGGTCGCCAAGATGAAGGGCAGGTTTCTGCCCAAAGATTACCAGATTGCTCTACATCAACAAGTATAGAATTTGAAGCAGAGAGGAATGACGTTGAAAGAATACACTGAAGAATTCTATCGAGTGAACTTGAGAGCTGGATATACTGAAGACACCCCAGAGAAAACAACAAAGTTTGTGAATGGCCTAAGCTTGGAAATATTGGACGAAATAAGTATACTTTCTCCAAAAAATATAGAAGAAGCATCCCAGAGTGCCTTAAAGGAAGAAGAAAAAATCACAAGGAAGCAGAATGCTAGGAGGGGACGAGGAACAGGCAGAGGAAAAGGACAATCCTTTGGCAGAGGAAAAGGACAATCTTTTGGCAAAGGAAGGATTTCCAATAACAGTGAAGAGGGCAGCAGTTCCAAAACTTTAGGGACAATAGAAAAGGATCGTAGCACTAGAGGAGGAAGGCTATACCAGAGAGGCAGGGGAAATGGCAGAGGTAGAGGAGCTGCCTACCAGTGCTACAAGTGCCACAAGTCGAGGCACAGATCCTTTGAATGTCCTGAAGGAGAATAGGCTGGTCAAAGAGGAGCATAGGTTGCTTAGACAAAAGAAGTGGAGGCACTGCCTCAGGAGGTAGAAAATGCACCAGAGACAGGAGAGGCCTTAGTCTTGAATAAGGTATTGTTGAAACCAATGAAGGAAACAACTGAACAAACCCAAAGGAAGGAATTATTTGGACTGTGTGCAAGTCACATGGCAAATGCTACAAGTTAATTATAGACAGTGGAAGCACTGATAATTTGGTTGCAACAGAGATGGTGGAAAAATTGGGTCTGAAATGACACCCCCTATAAGGTGTCGTGGTTGCAGAAGGGTCACGAACTGCTAGTTGATGAGTAGTGTGAGATGGAATTCCATATTGGCAAATATAAGGACAAAGTTATTTGTGACATCATGCCCATGGATGTGTGTCAATTATGCTAGGAAGACCGTGGCAATATGACCGGAAAGTTGTTCATGATGGGAAGACAAACTGTTACAAGTTTATTAAGGATGGGATTAAGCATACGTTAGTGCCCATCAAGGGGGGTGAAACAACAAAAACTAGTGGAACAAAAGTGTTTTTGGTGGGTGGAAAACAATTTTTAAAGCAGATTGAAGGTGACGAAGTGAAATATGTTGTTGTGAGAAGACCAAGAACAGTGTTGTTGCACACAGAAATTTCTGATTTACCTGTAGAAATCTAGGAAATGTTGCAGGAATTCAACGACATTGTGGTGGACAATTTACCAGATAAATTGCCACCAAAGCGGAGTATCAATCATCACATAGATTTCATCCCTGGAGCTAGTGTACTGAAGAAAGTTGCTTACCGGATGAGCCCCAAAGACAACGAGGAAATTAGAAAACAGGTCCAAGAGTTACTAGATAAGGGACTGATTCGAGAGAGCCTGAGCCCATGTGTAGTTCCAATAATGCTTGCTCCCAAGAAAGGAGGCGAATGGCATATGTGCACGGATTCGCGAGCAATAAACAAGATTAAGATCAAGTACAGACTTCCATTGCCACAAATGGACAATATGATGGACTGTTTGAGCGGGGCAGCATATTTTTCGAAGATAGATTTGAAGAGTGGTTACCACTAGATTAGAATCCGGGAAGGGGATGAATGGAAAATAGCTTTCAAAACTAATGAAGTGTTGTATGAATCGCTGGTGATGCCATTTGGGTTAAGTAACGCACCCAGTACTTTTATGCACCTGATGAACGAAATGTTGAAGGAGTTCATTAGGAAATTTGTGATTGTGTATCTTGATGACATACTGATTTTTAGCAAAACCAGGGAGGAGCATTTTTGACATGTTTGATATGTTTTGGAGAAATTGCAGCGAAACAAGTTGCTGATAAATCTAAATAAATGCACCTTCTTTCAGAAGGAGTTGGTCTATTTGGGTTTCGTGATTGCAGAGAATGAGCTGAAAATGGACCTAGAAAAAGTTGCAGCTATACTTAGCTGGCCATCGCCTAAGAGTCTATTCAAAGTATGAAGTTTTCATGGGTTGGCGAGTTTTTATCGTAAGTTTATAAGGGACTTTAGTGGAATCTGTGCACCTATGTTGGATACAATCAATAAGGCAAGTCAACCTTTTTAGTGGACTGAAGTTGCGGAAAGGAGCTTCCAAATATTGAAAAAGAAGATCACTGAGAGGCCAATTTTGAGGCTACCTGACTTCAATAAACTTTTTCAAGTTCGTTGTGATGCTAGTGGTACAGCCATTGGGGACGTACTCAGGCAAGAAGACAAACCTGTTGCTTATTTCAGTGAAAATTTGAATGAAAGCAGGCAAAAGTACTTGTCTTATGACAAGGAGTACTATGTTGTCGTCCAAGCATTGAAGCATTGGAGACACTATTTGCTGGGTAATGAGTTTGTTTTGTTTTCCAATAATTCTACCTTGTAGTACGTTATGTAGCAGCACAAACTGAACCATAAGCATGCAAAGTGGGTTGAATACTTGCAGAGTTATATGTTTGTATTGAAACATATTAGTGGATAGGCCAACAAGGTAGCAAATGCATTGAGCAGAAGGATTTTTCTTTTACAGGAGAGCACGATACAAGTACTGGGTTTTGAACACCTGAAATACTTGTATAAGACGGATGCAGATTTTAAGGAGGCTTATGAAGCCTACCAAAACCCTTTGATGAGGAATAATAGTCCATGGTTGGACTATAACCTACAAGAGAAGTTGTTGTTTAAGGGAGGACAACTGTGTATTCCCGACTGTTTGATGAGGGAGAACATCATTCGGGAGAAACACAGTGGAGGTCTTGTCAGACATTTCATCATTGATAAGACCTTAGATCAGCTCAGTCACTTTTATTATTGGCCAAGGAAGCGAAAGGATGTGCAACAATTTGTAATTAGGTGTAAAGTGTGTCAATTGGCAAAAGGACACAGTCAGAATGCGGGACTCTACACACCATTGCCTATTCCAGGTAAACCGTGGGACTCAGTCAACTTGGACTTTGTCTTGGGTTTGCTGAGAACACAACATGGTCATGACTTTGTGATGGTGGTAGTGGAATGGTTCTAAAAAATGGTGCATTTTATTCCTTGCAGGAAAACCAATGATGCCACTCACATAGCACACTTGTTTTTCACATAGATTGTCAGGTTGCACGGCTTGCCTAAGTCCATTGTCTCTGACAGAGATGTGAAATTCACAGGACATTTTTGGTGCACCCTGTGGAAGAAGTTGGACACACAGTTCAACTTCGGCTCCGCTTATCACTCACAGACGGATGGACAAACGGAGGTGGTGAACATAAGTCTAGGAAACCCGCTAAGGAGTCCAGTGGGAGAAAATTCACGTATGTGGGATCGTGTGCTTGCTCAAGTATAATTTGCTTACAACAATTCACCAAACCGAAGCACAGGAAGCAGTCCTTTTCAGATTGTGTACGAATGCATCCCCGAGGAGTGCATGAACTGTAGGATTTGGGACAATTAGAAAAAAGAAGTGTTGATGGGGAAGACTTTGCAAGAGCAATTAACTACCTACATGAGCAGGTGAAGATGAAATTATAGGATAGTAGTCAGAAGTAGAAACGAAAATTTGATTTGAAATGACAAGAGGTACAATTTAATGTGGGGGATTAGGTCTTAGTGCATCTGCGCAAGGAACAATTTCCTAGGGGCGAATATAATAAGCTGAAATTCAAAAAAATTGGACCTTGTAAGATTCTGCGCAAGTTTTCTGCAAATGCCTATGAATTGAAACTGCCTCTAGGTATAGGAATATCACCCATTTTTAATGTGGCAAATTTATTCCCATACACTGCCAACTTGGAAGAGGACAGTTCGGCACACCCAAAACAGGACACCTAGGAGGAGAGTAGTTCGTGGATGAGACAAATGCCTTCAGCTCAGTCACTCGAAATAGAGGGAATCCTCGAGACACAAGTGGCCAAGCGGACACGGAAGAATGAGTACCTACAGTACCTTGTCAAATGGAAGAACCACCCTATAGAGGACAGTTTGTGGCTTGATGCGGGGCAGATACAACGTGCAGGGTATTTTATTGAGGAGTTCATGGACCGGAGCCATGACTTTTTGTTACCTCGGGAGCCTAATGCAGGAGCATCCAACTAGAGGTGAACAAGAGGGAGTGTTTGTCTCGCAAGTTAAACAGGTTTACAGGTCATTGTACCTGAGTTGTTTTTTTCCTTAGTTATTAGCAGTTGGGACACAACAACAGATTCTGTTTCATTTTTCTATTAAGATGTTTAAAAAAAAAAAAACCTATGTTTCTTTTAAATTAATCCTAGAATCTAGACAAATAGGAAATTAACAGTTCCTTATGGTAACTGCTTGTAACTATTAATAGTTTTCAAAACTGTTCAACAAATCATATAAGAGCAAAAGAACAAAACGCTATAAGGGGTATTTCCATCATAACAAAGAGCAATAGAGAATATACAAATAATTTTCGCAGTCATTTGAATTCCATCTGCAACTAGTTAAATTCTTTCATGTTCCAAAAATGTATTGAGTGCATTTCCAAACAAAAGCAAGTATTGGCAATGGAAATATTTTAGCAGACATCGAAACAAACAAAGACAACGAGATCGAGAGTGTGGAAGTGCCGTTGTAGTCATACGGAGAGGAAACCATCGAAGAACCAACAAGCCTCACAAACAACCACCTACAGTTCTTAGGAGTAACGAGTGTACAACAAAGCAAACAAGCAGGGGTCTCCCATTAAACATCACCAGAATTACCAATACGAAGACAAAATCAAAGAACAGGTATTACATGAACCATTACATTAATATTTTCATTGCAAACACAGTTTGAAAGATAAGTTATAGGAATCCTTGCAAATTAATTTACAGACTAAGTTAAAACAGATCGTATTACAAGTAGACTGAGGACCTGCTTTCGAAACCCTAAAAATACAACCACATAAGTTAAAACAGTTCTTATTACAAGTAGACCGAGGACCTGGGTTCCAAACCCTGAAAATATATTCACACTAAAAACCCAAAATTACAAGCAAACCAAGCAACCTATCCATATTCTATAAGACCGACACAGGGATTGATTAAACGATAGAGAGGCCGAAGCCTGAGACCAAGACATAGTAGCATCAACAGGAGACAAGCACGAGTATCATTGAAATACCCTACCCGGTCTAGCAAATCGCAAGAGGAGTCGAAGCCACAATTTCTCGCTTGCCATTTACCTGCAACCATAACATACAGAGAAATTAATAACGAAACAAAACAACTCTCCCTTGAGCAAAGAAAGCAGGAAAAGTGATTATTACTCACTAGAGAAGGGGTCGATGAACCGTAGGAGGAGAGACCACAACAGGCTGCGAACTAGCAAGTGACCTTGCTCACAAGTAGCATCCATTGTCAGAACTAGAAGGAAAGGCATAACATACACTAAAACAACGAAAGAAGGCATACCTGAAATAGTTGCGTGTAGAGGACGAGAACTGGGTTACCTCATGGCCGCAACCTGCATGCACAAGCGACCAGAGACAAGTTAAATAATAGAGCCATTGAACTAGTAACCAAGCAAAATACAAACACAGTCATCCCAGATACATTCAAGAGGAAGTAAACTTTCACTGTGCCACAAAAACTCTCGAACAGATTCGCAGAACGCCAAGAGGCAAGCCCAGAACCCTCAGGCAAACCAATAAATAAATACAAGTAGCCATTAACATTGACAGAACACCAGCAAAGTTCTGCTACTGAACATATCCGTGGTCGAAGAAGCCAAGCAGAGCGCCATCGGAGCAAAACCAACGAAACCCTCAAGTGGAAACCAGAGAGCAAACCCTCTCGGCGCAAATGGAAAGAAAGTTGAAATGACATACCAAGTGAGGAGCTAGGGTTACAAGCGTAGCGAAGGCGAGAGAATGGAGCCCAAGGTAGAGATAGGTGTCTCCCTCACAGCAGAACCGTAACAAATACACTAACCATAGCAAAATAGGGCTGGTCCCATCAAAAATGCAAAGAGGAAAGAGCCCAGGATACCGCAGTAAGTCAAGAAAAGGTAGATCCAAGTCCAGATCGGGGATAGTATGCTGGAAATGTGGGAAGAAAGGACACCTAAAGAAAGATTACAAGTCTTGGAAGGGAAAAGAAGGAGACGCGCAACAAGAAACTAATCATGAAGCGAATGTAACAGGTGATGTGTTGCAAGATGCTTTGATTCTTTCATTAGGAAATATTATTGATGCCTAGGTGGTAGATTCAGGGGCCTCATTCCATGCCACACCTGATAAGAAACATTTTCATGATTATGTTTAAGGAGATTTTGGACAAGTTCGATTGGGTGATGATAAACCCTGTAAAATCGTTGGAATGGGCACGGTTTTCGTAAAACAGTAGAATGGAAATCAATGGATATTGAAGGAGGTAAGGCATGTTCCAGATCTGAAGAAAAATCTTATTTCAACAGGGCAGTTGGGAGGTGAAGGTTGCGTAAATAATTTCACAGATAAAACCTGGAAGGTCAATAAAGGATACCTGGTAATAGCAAAAGGAGAAAAGGTTGGTACATTGTATTTATGCAATGGTATTTCTAATTTTGTTAATGCTTTAACCTATATAGGAGAAGATACATAATTGTGGCATCATAGGCTTGGGCACATGAGTGAGAAGGGGATGCAGATTCTTCACTCAAAAAATTTGTTGCCAGGTTTGAAGCATGTTGATTTAAAATTCTGTGAGAATTGTGTTTATGGAAAACAGAAGAGAGTCAGATTCCTTAGAGTTGGGAAAGAAAAGAAGAGCAAAAAATTAGAGCTTGTGCATAAAGATGTCTAGGGACTTGCTCAGGTATCATCTCTTGGTGGCTCTCGTTACTATGTTACTTTTATTGATGATGCGAGCAGAAAAACCTGGATTTATTGTATTTGAAATAAATATGATGTATTTGATATTTTCAAGAAATGGAAAGCTTTGGTTGAAAATGAGACAGGAAAAGGGTTGAAGTGTCTTAGATTAGATAATGGAGGTGAATATTGCAGCAAAGAGTTTGATAGGTACTGTTCAGATAATGTAATTCATAGGGAGAAGACAATTCCAGGAACACCACAAGAAAATGGCGTGTCAGAAATGATGAACAGGACAATCATGGAGGGTGCAAGGTGCATGAGATTGCATGTAGGATTGCCTTTACAATTTTGGGCAGATGCTGTAGATACTGTTGTTTATCTAATAAATGGAGGCCCTTCAAGTTCCTTGGATGGTGGTATTCCAGAGGAGGCATGGACAGGTAAAAATGTTAATTACTCTCTTTTAAAGACTTTTGGTTGTGAAGCCTTTGTCCACATTGACAAATAAAATAGAACAAGGCTTGAGGCAAAATCAAAGAAATCTACCTTTATTGGATATGGTGTTAATGATTTTGGTTATCGCTTTAATGATTATGAAAAACACAAAATCATTAGGAGCAGAGATGTCATATTCAATGAAAAGGTTTTGTATAAGGAACAACTACAGGAAAAGAAACAGGAAAAAGAAAACAGAGAATACACAGTGCTTGACGAAATCACAGAAAAAGTGATGGTGCTTGAAAATCATAATGATCAACAGCCAGAGCAACAACCACAACAAAAACAAGCACTTCAAACACCTGAAAGTGGCGTTAGAAGATCTACCAGGATAAGTAGACCCCCTGAACGATACTATCCTTCATTATATTATGTATTGTTGACTGATTCTGGTGAACCAGAATGTTATGAAGAAGCAGTGCAGGTAGAAACTAGGAAGAAGTGGGAGCAAGCCATGAAAGAAGAGATGGACTCCTTAGCACATAACCAGACTTGGGACTTAATCAGGTTGCCTGCAAGTAAAACAACATTACAGAATAGATGGGTTTACAGGCTGAAGGAAGAAGATGGAGGTAGAAAAAGGGTATATACTTTGATGAGATATTTTCTCTTGTTGTTAAAATGACTTCAATCAGAACTATTTCAAGTCTAGTAATAGTTGAAGATTTGCATCTTGAGCAGTTAGATGTAAAGACAACCTTTCTCCGTGGGGATTTTGAGGAAGAGATATATATGCAGCAGCCATAAGGATATGAGGTAAAAGGGAAGGAGAAACTAGTGTGCAGGTTGAAGAAGAGCTTGTATGGCTTAAAACAGGATCCAAGGCAGTGGTATCTAAAATTTGATAGGTTTATGTCTGAACAAGGTTATACTAGATCTCACTTTGATCATTGTGTTTATCTCAAAAGGCAAAATGATGGTAGCTATATCATATTGTTATTGTATGTAGATGGCATGCTTGTAGTAGGTTTTAACATGCAGGAAATAAATGTTCTCAAAAGGAAATTGGCGAACTCATTTGCAATGAAGGATTTGGGTGCTGCAAAACAAATCCTTGGTATGAGAATAACTAGAGACAGGAAGAATCACAAATTAACATTGTCTCAAAGTGAGTACATAGAAAAGGTGGTGAAAATGTTTAATATGCAGAATACAAAACCAGTTAGTATACCTTTGGCTAGCCATTTCAAATTAAATAAGGAGGCGTGTCCCAAGGCTCAGGAAGAAATGGCTTATATGTCTAAAGTTTCATATGCATCAGCAGTTGGAAGCTTAATGTATGCAATGGTCTGCACAAGGCCTCATATTGCACATGTAGTGGGAGTTGTAAGCAGGTACATGAACAATCCCGGAAAAGAACATTGGATGGCGATGAAGTGGATTCTCATGTATTTGAGAGGTACCACAAATCAAGAATTATGCTTTGGTGGTTCAAACATTGCTCTACAGGGATATGTTGATGCAAATATGGCAGGTGACAGAGATAATAGGAGGAACACTACAGGATACGTATTTACAGTAGGTGGAACAACTGTCAGTTGGGTTTCAAAAATCCAAAGTGTTGTTGCACTTTCAACAACAAAAGCATAGTATGTTGCTGCTACAGAGGCTAGTAAAGAAATGATTTGGTTACAAAGGTTTCTGGATGAATTGGGTAAGAAGCAAGAGTTGGGCAGGTTATATAGTGACAGCCAGAGTGTTGTACATCTTGCAAACAACTCTGCATTTCATTCCAAGACTAAACATATACAACTCAAGTACTATTTCATACGGTCAACATTGGAAGATGGACAGTTGAAGCTGGAAAAGATACACACTAGCCAGAATCTTGCAGATATGATAACAAAAGTTGTAACCAGGGAGAAACTGAGAATCTGCTCAGTTTCATTTGGTCTTCAAGTATGATGAAGAAGATGAGAAACAACCAGGTCCAAAGTGGAGTCATTGTCTAGCAAATGAAGCAATGGTGGAGTTGCTATAATCAGTTTCCAAGTGGGAGATTGTTGGGTGTGGAGCCTGATTATCTTCTATATTCAAAGGTCTCAGCTGGATGTATACCCTAGGAAGACTGTATACCCCTCCATGTGGGGGGGTGCGGGGGCAGCGCCCCCGAAGCTAAAAATAGATGGAAAATTACCTTGTAAAAGTCTAGTAATTTCTAGTCAATCTGGGTCGTTCATTAGGCGGATGATCTGACGGTAGAAGTTATGTTTAATTTAGGGTTTTTTGCCATAGAAGGAAACCTCTCACTATATATGAGGGAATTGTATTGTGTATATATACATACTGTATTCTGAGTGAGGAAGAGAGAGGAGATTGAGAGAAAAGAGGGTGTTACAGCGGACCTGCTGTAGGTTGTATCTCTTCAGTTTGCTGGATAATATAATAAAAGAAGGACTGGCTGTTTCTTCGTGGATGTAGCCCAAACTGGGTGTACCACGTATATCTGTGTCTCTCTTGTTTTATGCATTTTATGTGTTTATATTTATGCAATATTTTATGTGTCCCATTGCTCTCTAATATATATTTTTCTAACAACAATAAAAGATTGGGTTGTCTACCTATCAATATTTTTATAACCCCTCAATTAAACTAAAACTAATAATGATTGTTGGATTGAGAATGATAGTGGATAGGAAAGAGAAAAAAATAAACAAAGTTGACTACAACACCTGCACAACACATGGAGGGGGATACCAGGACAATTTAATAAGAAAATAGTGAAGTGACAACTAACCCAGTATATAATGCTATTGAGAAGATGTCAGAGATGATGACCAAAATGTCTTTTATCAATAGCAATGTGTAACAACCCCAACATAAAAGAAAATTGAAAAAAATAAGTATTGGTGATTAGGAGAAAAGCAAGAAGAGTAAGAAAAATGATGACGGGGACAATTCTTTTGAAGAAATCAATGAAGAGTTAACAAATAAAGTCCCATATATTTTGAAAGAAACATAGCCAAATGTATACACAGGCCCACCATATTTGTTACAACCAATGTGGTAGTTGAGAATCCTTCAAAGGATAAATGAAAGGGAATTGTGGTTATGGAAAAATGAACTTACAATCACCTCATAGTTAGTCAAATCTGTTATCCCTACCACCTTTACTACTCCATAAGAAAACTTAGGACCTAGGATTTTGTCTTTAATTGATTTTGACAAAAAGACTTTCAACTTAACAATGGTCCAACTAGAAATGAAAGCAGGAAATGAATGGATTAGTTCTAAGACTACATCAGTCAAGGTGGCTTGTAACCAAATTAGTGCTATATATATGGTTGAATGACATAGATAAAATGGAGTAATGGTAGCCAAAATTCTAATGCAATCTACAATCAATGTTAAGAAACTGAAAGAAATTTTAAGAAGGATTGACATGCAACTAAATATTGCAAAGGTGGAAACATGAACAAAAACAAATGGGATAAAGAAACTCAAAAATCAGATAATCAATATATCAAGTTTCCCTAAGGATGGTAATAAAATCAAAGTATTACTAGAGTCCAAAGAAAAATAAATCCATAGCCTAATGGAAAAATACAAATGTGTAGATTTCAAGTTCTCAGAGTTAGTTACGAAATAACAAGATAGGGGAAAAGTGAATAAGAAAATATAGGAATTGTAGAGAGATATAAATACAAAAGAAACCCAAATAAAAAATTTACAATAGGAGAAAATAGGTTAGATTATTGAGTTCCAAGCCAAGGAAATGTAGTCTCATGATAAGATGAATGAATATAGGGCCAAGATGGGTTCAACTCTCAAGCAAGATGAAATTGATTTTCTTCAACCAATGAACAAACAAATAGTGCCTATGAGAAATTAAAATGCTTTGAACTTAAGGTTGTTGAACTAGAGGAACATGTAAATACTTTACAACAAGAAAAATAAAAGTTAGAATCATCTTGGTCCACTACATATGAAAAGAAAAATGAAGTGATTGAAGCAGTTTAATCCATCTTGACAGGAAAGGAAAATGAATTATAATCTCTAAGAGACTTTATGAAATCTGACATAGTGGGAAGGATACCTTAATAAATACTAAAAGAAAGATATGTGAAATGATTAATGACATGATTGATGAAATAAAACCTTATTTTAATTTGGTGCAGTCAAGTAATATGTTATTATAACTAATACCCATTTGGAAATGAAAAACATAGTTGTCACTGTTGAAAACAAGATGGCTACAGTAGATCTAATGATCCAATAGTTAAGTTCCATTCCAAATGACTCCTTACAGGCCTTAGGATTTCCCACCATATCAGAATGCATTCTATTGGTATTAACTGTTAAAGAAAATAAAAAGACCATGGACGATATGGAAAGCAAGACCATTCAAGCTAGGAAGGAAATAGAAGATTTCAATATAAATGGGGCTACATACAAAAGTTTAGCATACCTACATTTCGAAAAAAAATGTGATGGTTGATCGCAAATGAGCAATTTACAGCTTCACTGAAAAACTTCCAAGAAGATCAAAAATATATTCCAAAATCCAATGAATTCTTATTTTTAGGACATTTAGTAATTAATACTTTATGCAGAGAATTCAATGTATTTATGCCCCAAAACATGTTGATGCAGAAAATTTCCAGTATGTCTTAGCAGCAAATGAAATTAAGGCTTAAGGTAGCTTATCTCAAATATAAAACACAATCACTCATTTTTCATGTATATTGGGATAAATTTATTAGGTTCAACAAAGAAAGGTCTCAAAAATAATTTCCTACACACTGTGTAGGGCACAAAAATAGTAATGTCATTATAATATGTAGTTAAAGAGATCATCGAGGAGGAGGAAGAATGCATTAGATTCCCGCAATCAAAGAAGGGATATATTCAACCCTCCGTGAAATCCAAGGGAAACACATCAAATAAGGGTAAAGAAAAAGTGGCGAGGCACTCCTCAAAACAAAATATTGCTCCATGAAGATAAAAATGATAAAAGGGAATTATTATGTAAATATAATTAGTTAAAAAATATAGTTGTCGAGGTAATAACTCTTAGAAAGCTTTAAAAATAAGTGATATGCATTACAATTGTCGACACTTGGTTGTATGAAACTTATATTATTTTTTAAAGTAAGAATCACATGTTGGTTTTGCTCGTTTTATCATAACGATGTAGGATTCCTTTTTATGTATCAAGTGGTTATCGATGTATTATGGATATTGTTTTTATTTATGTTTGTAAAAATACTGTATAATTGAAAATGTTAGCAGAATTGCATGCTTGTGTTCTCTAACTTTTTAGTCTATTATTTCAAGTTATATATTTTCAGATATGCAATATTTGGAAGGTTACTTAAAATTATTAGGTAATTAAAATCAATATTAAAATGTGTTTAATACATGTGTGATAGTCCTTGTAGCTAATTCCTCTTGTAAACACTATTGCGAATTGTGATTCATATAAATAATGTGGAAATGTTGAGGAAGTGGATATAAATTCTATGGACTAAGGAGGAGTTACTTGTAAACCCAAGCATTACATTTATTTCATCACCTATTTCCCTATTGGTTGAAGCGCACTACTATCCATACATTTAATTGGGAGAATGGGTCTCCTGAGTGGAGGATGAGCCTGCAAGTATTGATTCTCACAGAGATGTGGGTGTGGTCAACATGCCTGACGTACGAGGAGGAAAGAAGTCCCAAGGAAGGGAAGGCTATTGGGGATTACATATTATGCATTATATGAAATTCAGAAAGGGAGACACACGAGGAGGGAGTGATCCAAATTTAAACAGGAAAACAAAAAATTACATATATAACCATAAATATAGAGATGCAATAGAAATAACACTATCTTTCATTAATATCAAATAATGAAATATGCTTACAAACAGAATGGAAATGAAACTAACTTGGGCGATGGTAGCTTACCTCTGAGAAGAGATGTGGCAGCTACATGCCTCTGAACTCCATTACAATGAAGCTCAAGGGCATTTTTGTTATTGAACAATAAGAGAAAACTCTAAACAACCAAAACCCTAACTCGAGGAGATGTAACACCAAGAGTTTATGGGCCATGTTGGGGTTAGTTGGGCAACCAACATCCCGGGGTCGTAACTTGGTCATGTTAACTCTGTTTGACATGCATGATACCTCGTTGGAAAGATCTCTCCGAAGAATACAACTAAAAATGTGATTTCTAGGAAAATTCTTGGAAAAATATTGCCAAAAAAATGTCGTTTAGGGCCTCAAAATAGATCTGGAAGTTCAGGACTCGAAAAACTGCCAAAAATAGTAAAATTTGCTACAATTAAGGAAACTGAAAAACTGAAAGAAATGATGGTGAGGGTCCACGTGGAATAGACAGGTGGACACCAATATCCACATGGATCATTCCTCCCCCTTAGGAAGCAATGGTCTCCATTGCATTGAGTTCCTTCATGAGATGAGGAAACTTCTATTGAACTTGGTCCCTAGTGAGCCATTTTCCTTGGTGCAGGAGTTGGACGACTTTGACAACTCGATATAGTTGGATCTTCTGCTGGTGAGTGTTCTTGATTTGTGTGTCCATGATCCGATCAGTTGTAGCTTGTTCCATGATTTCTGGATTTAACTTTGTTGGTGTGATATGTTCTACAATGTCGGATGTGTCTAGTAATGGTGGTAAGTATGGCCAAGGCGATCCACATTGAACATTGGGTGCAGGTCAAGGAATGGGGGAATGGTGAGCTCAAAAGAATTATCTCCCACAACCTTGGTGATGGTATATGGCCCATATCGAAGTGGGAAAATCTTGCGGTGGGGCCCAACGAGGCGCTCCTTTTGCAAATGTAGCCAAACTTTGTCGCCCACCAGGAACTTGTGTGTGGCACCTTGTTGGAGAGATAAATCCCCTCTATGGATAGAGGCGATCCCTACTAGCCCAAAGGGGGTCTAGCAACAATCAAACAATGCCACACTGCAGGTTCCTAGTTGTAATTAACAAGTGGGTAAAAGAAACCTACTTGGATTCCAACGCTATGTTTGTCGAAGAGATGATCCTCTCGCTCCTTTGCTCCAGCCGATCACAATTCTCTGCTATCCTCGCGGACGAACACCTGCACAAGCAAAGAGAGAGCAAACAAGTGCGTAAAATCTACTAAAAACAACTATGTATCAGTCAGGAAGGATATAATTTACATTAATCATTCATAGGACAAATGGAAATGGAACCATAAGAGTAGTCATCTATCTTTATTAATCAGAAAATAGAGTAAGGTACAACCGAAGTCCTGACGCTGAGTCCTTCTCTAGAGGGTCCAGCCAGCATGTCTCACAAGCATTCACCTTTGAAGTAGATCTCCCAAGTCAAAGAGGTCTCTCTCTCACATACAAGGCAACAAACTCATAACCTTCCTCAAGCTCTATAGCAATCCTCACACAACACACCAAATGCCTACCAAGAGCAGCACTAATGCACTAAGAATTCCTCTATGTCAAAGTCTATATGTTCCAAACTAGTTGCTCATGGCAATGGTGGAGGC